>JAJIBD010021941.1:0-67500 GCA_021461705.1 Cryptotis parvus | reverse complement strand
TGTCTCAGCCTCTGTTTGTATTTCCTTTGGGGCCACACCCAGCCGTGCTCAGGACTTATCCTGGAGGTGCTCAGGGTTGTACAGGGCTCCAGGGAGTCAACCTGGGCCAGCTGCATGCAAGGCAAGTGCCTTCCCTGCTGTCCTGTCGCTCTGGCCCCTGTCCTCACCCCGTCCTGGTGGAGAGGACCGAAACCCTTCTCCTTCTGTGCCTTGTGGGCAGCTCTGACAGTCTGAATCGAACCCGCCTCTTCTTCAGACACTGGCCAGTCAGGATTAGGGACCCCCTAGGAGCCTCCTTCACTGAGCCAGCTCTTGGAAGACCTGTTCCCCAAAGCAAACATTCCCCAGCTTCCTGCTTGGAAGGCCTGTGAGAATTTGGGGGAGGGAGAAGAGGGGATGTGAGGGCACGGAGTCAGCTATTGTGCTCCTTGGATGGGTGAGGGTGTTGCCTCAGAGAAGGGGTCCCCAGAAGCTGATGGCTCCAACAAAGCCAAGAGGTGAGGCAGCAGCCCAGGGCCAAGCGGAGAGACAGAAAGCATCAAGGCTGGGGCGCGGGATGGGGTCTGTTGCAGGCCAAAGGGGTTGAAGCTGAGTTTGGGGACAGCAGTGGACAGGCCTCTTGGGCTGGAATGGAGCTGACCAGAGGAAGGACTCGATCAGGCTTGATGGAAATAGGGTCCTTCTTTGTTTTGTTTTTTTTACTATTTTGGGGTCACAGCTGGTGGTGCTTGGGAGCTGCTCCTGGCTCAGTGCTCGGGGTTTGTGGTCGCTCGGCAGTTGTCAGGGAAGCATGTGGGCCACGGTTCGACCCTAGGGATTTTTGGATGCAAAGCCTTGGGGGCTATTTGGACCCAGAAACGGTCGGATCTTCTCTTCCTGCAGCCATGGGGAGCCTGTCAGGCGGGCATGGAAATGCTCTGGGCACAGCAGCCTTCCCACCCTCACTTCCCGCCTGGCCCAGGTAGCAGTGGGGTCAGCTGGGCTGTGGGGCCACACAGCTGAGGTGCAGTGCTTACACGCACAAGGCCGTGGCTGCCGCAGGACAGAAATCCCGCGTTGCCTGTGACGCCAGCACCCGGGCTCAGACTCAGCTCGGTGCAGGACGTGGCACTGCGGACGTGGGCTGCTTCCACGCCGTGGCTCTTATCATGGTCTCCACAATAAAGACAGGCATGCAGAGACCTTTTCAAACTCTTGATTCTGTGTTTCTAGGCGGGTAGACGGTAGGAAGGAAACAGTGGCAATTATGGTTCCCTATTTCGTCTCCAGACTGTTTTCTGCAGAGGCCAAACCAGGCTGCCTGGTGGGTTTGCTTCTTTCTGAAAGACTTGATTCTTGCTTGTGTGAGGAGGCAGCTCATTATTTTGATTTGCGTTTTCCTGATAATCAGTGACAATGAGCTTTTTTTCTTTCTTTTCAGTTGCTTGCATGGCTTCATGGGGGGGAAAATGCCTGCTCAGCTCTTGTCTTGGCTTGTTACTGAGTTCTTTGAGCTAGCTGGGAATTAGCCTTGTCATACAGATGGTGTGTGATCATTTACTCGAATTTAGCAGAATGTTTTTTTTTTCTTTTTCTCCTCTATTTTTTTTAAAGTCTGACTTGGGGCCAGAGCGGTAGTCCAGAGGACAGGGCCTTTGTCTTGTGCGCAGCTGACCCGAGGTTTGATCTTGGCATCCCATGGGTCCCCCAGCACTGCCAGGAGTAACCCCTGAGCATCTCTAGGTGTGACCCAAAAAGAAAAAAGGAGTCTGCTTATAAGCATGCTTTGCATGTGGAAGCCCTGTTCTAACCCTGGGACCGCCCCGCATGCCAAGCTGGGACTAGACTCTCAGGGTGAGACCCCAACTTTATACTTCCATGCCCCCAAAAAAGTAAAGTCGTGTCAATTCTCAGGACTGGCAGGTGGACGCAGTGGGGCAAGGAACACGCATGTTGGGTTCTGAGCTGCTAGCCTTAGGGTCCAGCACTTCCCCATAAAGCCCAGCACTTTCCAGCCACTAGGCCTAAGGGCGGGACCCAGAAATGGGCCCTGCCCCTATGGTTACATCCAAACATCTGTGCTTATCCAAGCTAAGGTGAGGCAGAATGTGTCTTCTGACCTCCTGACCACAGTATTATGTAAACCTTGCAAATGCTAAATCTGTGATTGCTATCTGTTGAAAGGCCCAGGAGCTTGCAAACGCCATGTGATTGGTGCTTGTATCCCACCCAAATATTGTATAAAAGGCTTAAACTGTGCTCAGTAAAAGAGAACTGCTCTCCAGAACTCCCCACTGCGTCAGTGTTTTTCTTTCCTTTCTCAGCTGCGGCAAGACAGAGTTTCTCCTATGTCTATCCCTCTCCTTTTCGCAGGGATGAAGTCCGGCAAGATCTAGGGCTCCCTCACTCGTTCAGGGGCTGCTAGCCAGGGCCCCGACACACGCAGAAACCTTGCAGTAGCCTCCAGCGATTCCTGTGTGGTATGCCTGGACCCAGTGAGCCAAAGGCTCACAGAGGCGCCGACGGCCCGGCGTGTTCTCCTCACCGATGTTGGAGTAGGTGGCGTGCGGATCCCAGGATTTGGAGTCAAGGACAAGAGCCACCCTCTGAGAGGCGGCTGCTTCAGTAATTTCCTCCAGCCCCTGACACTGACATGAGACAGGAAGGGCGACCCCACACAGCCACTTCTCGAGAGGGGCGGAAGGAATGCAGAGAAGCATCCTCAGAGGTCCAGTCTGCATAGCAGAATGTGTGTGTGTGTGTGTGTGTGTGTGTGTTTTACATTTTCACTGATAGTTTCTCTCACTGCTCAGAAGCTTTTTCGTTTGTTTTCCCATCCATTTATTTTTTGCTTTTGTTTTTCTTGTCAATGGAATTGAATCTTTGAAGATGCTTCTTGACATAATATGGAAACGTCTGAGTGTGCGCCACCCTGTGTGTGTTTAATAGACTTAGGTTCTAGCGCATAGTGATTTTTGCTTGGGGTGAAGGTGGGGCACAAGACACCCAGTGTGCTCAGGGTTGACTCCTGGCTTTGTGTTCAGGGATCACTCCTGAGGGGGCTTAGGGTCCACATGGGACCGACCCAGGTTGGCCACATGCAAGGCAGGTACCCTCCTGCCGCACTGTGGCTCTGGTCTCTGCCTTTGTGGTTTTGGTGGTTCCCCGTTCATGCTGGTGTGAGGTAGGGATCTGCTTTTCGTTGGGTTCCGTGTACTAATGGCTGTCATCACACAACCTTCTTACTGCCTGCGTATTCTGACACTTGTTACCGTCTCTCTTTTTTTTTTGTGACTTCTTACAATTGGTAAAACAATTGTATAATTTCCCTATATGTACACACAGACTGCACCTCTGTCTGTCGGTCATAAAGCTGGTATCTAGATCTTAAAGCTGTGGTCTAGAAATGCTCTCGGGACTGTTTCTGTTATTTTATGAGCAAGAGGAGTATAAGATATTAAGGGGAACCCGTTTAGGTAAATGCAAGTCCTGGGCCCGAGGAGGAAGAATGATGCTCTGTGCTCTGAACATGAAAATGATTTTTAAAGATTGTATTTCTACTTTCTTCAGCTTCTTTTTAAGTAAAAAAAAATTTTTTTTTAAGAAGTAGTTATAAACTCCAAACCCACTGGGAGGAGACATTCAAATGAAAGATGCAAAGATAAGCAAATACCATCAAAATGCCACCCCTTCAGGGCGGTGTGTGCTACCTGAACTTGGTGAAGACAGCTCGGTCCCAGGGAGCCCCTTCTCTGACCGGGTTAGGGCTACAGAAGGGAGAGAGGCACCGAGCTTGGAGACGGAAGGGGCCAGGAGTCTCGGGGAAGAACTGACTTTGGACTCTCAGAAGTGACTCGAGGGGGGGCACCAGAGGCTCTGCGCTCTCAGATGCCAAAGCAGAGGCCACTGGTACCCCAGGACATCCGCACTCCCCTATACTGGGGCCACTGGTCTCCCCGAGGCTGGCTTCACAGCCCACCATCTGCGCCCCAGTGCACCAGGACCTGCCCAGGCATCTCTAGAGGTGGCTGCCCGCCACTGTGCCCTGGTTCTGGCTTCAGGGTTCAGCTGCAGAGGCCACTCCCTAGGAGCTGGCCACTCTCTAGGCTCTGTCCTCTGAGCCGCAGGCCTGCTGATGGGTGTAACTATTTCTCCAACTTTGTGCCTACCTCTCTCCTGCCTCCTGTAGTTCTGGTCACACCCCGGCCCTTCTTAGCACAGCAGCTTGGTCTTGCTATGAAACAGTGGGTGATGGGAACCCACAGAGAAGCGGGCGAGCAGAGGAGCCCTGTGTAGTGAGATGGTGCCTCTGAGAATAACACAGAACTGTCACGGCTCTTCCTCACGCTACACAGTGCTGCCAAGCAAAAGGCGAGAATAAGTCAGAGACACACACACAGAGAAAACAACAAAGAAACAGAAACAATTTTCTGTTCAGTACACCTGAAACTCCACTATTTTGCTAGAAAAATGCAAATAACTCAAGTGGATTTGGTAGCAAATAGAAAAAGCATTTTCTATTTCAAAGAGGTCTTGAAAGGTAAATCTTTATCCAAAGTCTGGTTTCTATAATGTTGCCCCCGAAAGAGTACAAGCCATGATCAAAAAACCTTCAAGTGGCATTTAACTATGCTGCTATTTAATTGCTGTAGGATTCTCACAGATGCAAAAGCTCAAATAAAATATTAGTGTGGGGGATGGAGCGATCGTACAGCAGGTAGAGTAGGGTGTTTGTCTTGCACTGGACATTAACCTCGAATGGGTCTTTCGCATCCCATGACCCCAGAGCCCTACCAGGATTAATCCATGAGCACAGACACATTCATGCTTATCTTAAGTCAGAACAAAGCTATTCTGACCTTTGCTCTAAACTTTAGGTCGAGCAGGGCTTACTCTAAAAGTTGTCTCATATTGAAGCCAGGGGTGAACTCTTTCCCTGGTACCAACCAGTCCCTTGTACAGGACCTTTGTAGGGATAGGATCAATCTAAATGGTACTGAGGCTTGTATTGGAAAATATGATGGAAACCCAAGAGTAAATAATTAAGAGTTAAATAACTCACAACTGACCTGACCATCCTTGGTGCTTATACAAGAACAAATCCCTTAGTATAAGTATATGCAAAAGGCATGAGGAAGGAGAAAAACAATCCTTCATTGATCACTTGAGCACTTGACATACCGTTATTCATCGATTTGCTCGAGCGGCAGTAACGTTTCCATTTGTCCCTATCACGCGCCAGTGTAGCCCAATGGCATCTGCTTGCTCCAGGAATACGAAGAGCCTCAAACCATTCGTTCAGGGTCTTGATGAAGAAGTCTGACCATATCGTAGGTGGGCAGCCACATGATCTTTTGACGTCCAATGGGATCCCGTCGGTAATGGCTCTAGTCCAGTGGTTGTCTCCAAATCGCATTACATGTCCAGCCCATCTGATTTTCAATGCCTTGGCAAACGAGACAGCGTCCCTGACTCTTGATCGTTGATGGAGGTCGGAACTCCGATTCCTTCTCTCACTTGAGTGAGGCATGATATTCCAAGCACAGCTCTTTCCATTCCTTTTTGGGAGACCCGAATAGGGTTCTCATCCTGCTTTCGTAAGGCCCAGGTCTCTGAGGCATATGTTAATGCAGGGAAAATGGTGGAGTTGAAGAGATGTGCCTGGAACCGGAGGTTCTTTGTCCTTTTAGCTATTTCTTCCATGCTCTTGAAGGCGTTTCATGCTGCTCTCTTCCTCCTGCGCAGCTCAGATTTTAGGCTATTCATCATGTTGAGTTCTCAACCTAGGTACACAGAACTGCTGCATTCAGAGTTGTTTGTTCCATTGAGAGTGAATGGAGCATCTGGAACTAGTTAGTTTTTCATGAACATTGTTTTGTTGAGATTCATCTGTAGACCTATCTTTCCACATTCACGATTGAAGTCAGCTAGCATTTGTGCTGCTTGGCTAATGTTTGTTGTTATTAGAAGGATGTTATCAGTGAAGCGGAAGTGGTGTAGTTGCCGACCATCTATCTTCACTCCCATTCCTTCCCATTCTAATTTTCACATGGCGTTCTCCAGGGTGGTGTTGAAGAGTTCCGTGAAACGGTATCACCCCTGCCAAACCCCTCTTTTGACATCAGTGATCACTTCCTTGTAGAATGGTGAGATCCTGGTGGTGAATCCATAATACAGCTCACGAAGGATCTTGATGTATTGGGTTTGAACGCCCTGTTTGGCTAGGGCTTCAATAACCGCCGGTCTCAACAGAATCAAAGGCTTTCTTTAAATCAATGAACGTGAGACAGAGCGGCATCTTGAACTCCCTACAAACCTCAGTGAGCTTGGTTACTGTGTGGATATGGTCGATTGTGCTGAGTCCTTTTCGGAAGCCAGCTTGCTCGCATGGTTGTCCCTTCATCTAATGTTCTGCCAATCCTGTTCAGGATGGCTAGAGCTTGTAGATGACGGACAACAGGCAGAAGGGCGATAGTTGCCAATGTCGTGGATGTCGTGCAATCACTCATTAGCAATGCGAAAACCCAGGGCTAGCAAGTAGGATGTTATCCAAACAGTAGGGCTAGCAAGTAATCCAACAGAGGGGTCCCACGTGTTGCTGCAATGAGGGGACACAGACGTGGCTGCAGCACAAGTTTTCTGAGTTCTTTCAGAATCTTCCGGAACAAGGCATGCTTGGAAAATCTTCTGGAAAAGGGAAGTCATTTTGATAAGCTAATGATAATGAATAACCTTAATCATCTAACAACCATTAGTAGCTGGCAATTAAAGTACACCTGTCGTGGACTTCAACCACTACAGAAGGAAGAAATTGTCATCAACTGGAAACTCAGACCAAGAAATAAAATGAGATACACAGCAAATTGCACACTCCTCTGCAAAGAAAAGTTTCTCCTTAGCTCAGCCAATATGAACTAGGACCTGAGTTAGAGTCTGGGTGCCACATGGGCTCAGAGCACCCCCCAAGTGGAGGCTGCTGGCTCTCAGCACTGCAGCACCACAGTTTGCAGGCGTGGGTCCCAGGACTGAGCTATCCAGCTAGGGGCTGAGCACTGGTCACTGTAACCACTTATCCTATGAGACGACATGAGGCCCCCTCCCAAAATAAATATTTATTTTTTTTTGTGCTTTTTGGGTCACACCCAGCGATGTTCAGGGGTTGCTCCTGGCTCTGCACTCAGGAATCACTCCTGGTGGTGCTCTGGGGACCATATGGGATGCCAGGGATCGAACCCGGGCCGGCATGGGCCGGCCGCGTGCAAGGCAAACGCCCTACCCGCTGGGCTATCGCTCCGGCCCCAGAGATCTTTTTGCTTTTTTGGGTCACACCCGGCGATGCTCAGGGGCTACTCCTGGCTCTGCACTCAGGAATCACTCCTGGCGATGCTCGGAGGACCATATAGGATGCCGGGATCGAACCCAGGCCGGCACAGGCCGGCCAGCGTGGGACAAACGCCCTACCCGCTGGGCTATCGCTCCGGCCCCTCAAAATAAATATTTAAAACAAAGTTTTTCCTTATTTTTTTGGGCCAGGCAGGGCTCAGTCCCAGCTCTGTGCTCAGGGACCCGTCCTGGCAGGACTTGGGGAAACAACCATATGGGGTGTCAGGATGTGGGTTGGCTACACATGAAGGAGGTACATACCTGCTGTGTTAGCTCTCCAACACCTAAAAGTAATATTTCTAATGTTAAACCTGTAGAAAGGAGGAAACCAACTATCACTATCACTATCACTATCACTATCTTTCCGCTAATCATCTATTTGCTCGAGCGGGCACCACTAATATCTCCATATGTCCTGTCTCATGCTAGTAGAACCTAAAGACATCCGCTTGCTCCAGGAACATAAAGAGCCTCAAACCATTATATTAGGTCATGGGAATGACATAATATAAATGTTACTGATATTTGGCATATCAAATACTACACGAGCAGCTTGCCAGGCTTGCCGTGTGGGTGGCTTACTCTTGTAGTCACCTCTAAATAAAGCATTTATTGATGAACCGCGCAGCCACAAGCGGCCGCACGAGCAAGGCTGTGATAGTCTGGTCTTCTGGGTGGAGTTGTGATGAGAGGGAAGTCCGGATGTGGAAAATGGTGGGCCCCATGGAGTAGGGGGTTGTCTGGCTTGTTGTGAGGCACTGCTGGGGTGGCAGGCCAGGGCCAGAACCCTCCATGCCACCTGGGTGCCTCCTGAGCAGCTGGGCACAGGGAGAGCAAGGAGCAGCTCTGCCCCATGTCTGAGAGTCTCTGGTTCAGCATACCTGGGCCGGATTGAAAAAAAACTGCTGCAGGGTGGGTGTCGATGATCCGGTTGTGATAGTCTGGTCTGCTGAATGGAGTTGTGACGAGAGGGAAGTCGGATGTGGATAATGGCGGGCCATTATCCAACTGTGCCTTAATAAAACTCATAGATGTGAAACCAAAGATAAAAAGAAAATAAAAATAAAGTTTGTCCTTACAGATGGCTTGAACGGTTACCGGAGAACAAGAGCAAACCACGACTAAAAGGCAGCTGAATTGAGAACAAACGCGACCATGCGTGTCTTCGGGCCTGTGAACACACGCACTGACCCTGCTCCCCCATCCCAGACTAATCCTCCCAGGAGATGCTGCCAAGTAGCTTAAACCTTATGGAATTGCTGCCTCCACTGCTGAAAAATCTGGAGCCCCCAGAAGGCAGGAGGGCCCAGGACACACCACACCTAGTTCCGGCAGCGGCCCCACCCCCACCCCCCCCACCACAGTCACGCCAAGGGCCCAGCTCCACGGCCCCACCAGTGCTCTGTGGGGACACCAGTCTCCTGTCAGTGGCAGGTAACGGTGCCCAGGCTGAGAGCTCAGGGCGTTCTCTCAGAGTCTGGGTGGGTAGCTCACCCCACACCCCCATGCTTCCACCACCACCCACACCTGCCACCTGCCACCTTGTCCACTCTTTGGCCCAGGCCACAGATCTCGAGTGTCTGGACCACGCGACTGCTTATACTGAAGCAACAAAACACTTAATAAATTCTTAGACCAGGACTTACAACCCTGTAATCTGATGTAACAATGTTCACATAAATTCATTTTCTACATCTACTGATATTAATATGGCAACTTTGTTGTCTCATTCATTTTAATCCTAGAATTATATCTACAGTTGCCACTTTTTACATTACATAAAAAAGGAATAAAATGAAAAAAAGCAAACTCTGAGTGGATGGCCAGCAGTCCAAAACCCAGAAATCAATATGCTTGCAACACAGCGATAACTCAAGCTAAAATAAACCAGCTACATGTTTTCATACTTTAAAAAAAGGAGTCAACAGAACGAGCAGACACAATGAAAAAGTAAGAACTCATTGCTCGAGATATAAAGTCCCAGGGCCTGAGACAGTACAGGGTTTAAAGCTCTTGCCTTTCGTGTGCTGACCTGGGTTCAATCCCTGATACCACATATGGTCCCCTGTGCACCCCCAGGAGCGACCCTTGAGCACAGAGACAGGAATAACCTTGAGCACCACTGGATTGCTCCTCCTACCAAAAATTATAAAACTGGGGCCAGAGCAATAGCACAGCAGGTAAGGCGTTTGCCTTGCAAGCAGCAGACCTGGGTTCAATTCCCTGGCATTCCATATGGTCCCCAGAGCGCTGCTGGGAGTAAGTCCTGAGCATAGAGCCAGGAGTAACCCCTAAGCATTGCCAGGTGTGACCCAAAAAAGCAATATATATATATATAAAACTTTTGAATTGAGGGAGGTACAACATTCTTCTATGAAGAAAGATTGCCTTGGGGCCGGAGCAATAGTCCAGAGGGTAGAGCA
Organism: Cryptotis parvus; assembly: GCA_021461705.1. NCBI lineage: Eukaryota > Metazoa > Chordata > Mammalia > Eulipotyphla > Soricidae > Cryptotis > Cryptotis parvus. Next base: position 57,715 of record JAJIBD010021941.1, on the reverse strand, counting down.
TTTGCCTTGCACACAACCACACGGGTTCAATCCCCAGTATCCCATATAGTCCCCTAGGCACCACCAGGAGTAATTCCTGAGTACAGAGCCAAGAGTAACCTCTGAGCATTGCTGGGTGTGACCCAAAAAAGCAAACAAAGAAGGAGGACGAGGAGGAGGAGGAGGAGGAGGAGGAAAAAGAAAAAGGAATAAAGATTTGCCTTATTTCATATATATGCTTAGTGCAATGTAATATAATTATTTTATATCACCTCTATCTTTATCTTTAATAATTAATATACTTAAATGCAAAATTCCTAATGGAATTTTGTTTTTGACCTTGACGCATAACCATTATATGCTTTGCATTGAATAACATATTGGTTTAAGTGTATAGAACAATCTTTTTCCCATAAAATAACATTCGGTTTTGCAGAAGAGTCACTTTCCTTCCCTCACCAGGCACTAGCCATACCAGAGCCCAGCTCAGAATCTAAACAGTATCTTCTTCTGGTGGAGCAACAAGCAGATCAAACAGCACAACAGAATATGATCTTTTAGAATATGATCACACGTTTATAGGAATGTAATATTTCATGATCCATAACCAGAAAAACACTGTATTAAAGAATAATTTGAAGAAAATAAACGATTTCCTAGCTCACACTTAACCCACTCTTGACCCGTTCAGAAGACATTAAAGTTTAAGTGTAAAATATAAACAATCTACAAGATGGAATACTATGCAGCTATGGGGGAAAATCCTGCCCCTCGAGGTGTTGCAGGTGTGGTTGCTGTGCCTGGCCGCAGTGCCCGGCAGGTGGCAGACAGGAGACAGGCTTGTCTACACCCCCCAGGGCTCTGCCCCGTGAGCCCTGGATGCTGATGCTCTGACACAGAAAAAGACTGGGCCCGCTGGGATGAACCCAGAGCCACGGCAGAGCCTGGCAAGTTACCCGTGGTGTATTTGATATGCCAAAAACAAATACGGACCTCATTCCCAACGAATGGAGATGTTACTGGCCCCCTCGAGCAAATCGATGACTAATGGGAAGACAAGTGACAAAGTGACAAGTGATGGGGAAAATGTTATGAAATTCGCTTATAAATGAAAGGACATGGAGAGCATCATGCTGAGAGAAATGAGTTTGATGGAGAAGGACCGTATAGGATAGCCACTCTATACCTGTATAGCCACCCTATACCTGTATAGCCAGCCTATACCTGTATAGCCACCCTATACCTGTTTAGCCATCCCATACCTGTATAGCCACCCTATACCTGTATAGCTACACTATACCTGTATAGCCAGCCTATACCTGTATAGCCACCCTATACCTGTTTAGCCATCCTATACCTGTATAGCCACCCTATACCTGTATAGCCACCCTATACCCGTATAGCCATCCTATACCTATATAGCCATCCTATACCTGTATAGCCATCCTATACCTGTATAGCTACCCTATACCTGTATAGCCATCCTATACTCGTATAGCCATCCTATACCGATATAGCCATCCTATACCCGTATAGCCATCCTATACCTGTATAGCTACCCTATACCTGTATAGCCATCCTATACCCGTATAGCCACCCTATACCGTATAGCCATCCTATACCTGTATAGCTACCCTATACCCATATAGCATCCTATACCCGTATAGCCATCCTATACCCGTATAGTCATCCTATACCCGTATAGCCATCCTATACCAGTATAGCCATCCTATACCTGTATAGCCATCCTATACCTGTATAGCCATACTATTACCGTATAGCCATCCTATACTTGTATAGCCATCCTATACCCGTATAGACATCCTATACCGTATAGCCATCCTATACCTGTATAGCCATCCTATACCCGTATAGCCATCCTATACCTGTATAGCCATACTATTACCGATAGCCATCCTATACCTGTATAGCCATCCTATACCCGTATAGCCATCCTATACCTGTATAGCCATACTATTACCGTATAGCCACCCTATACCCAGTATAGCCATCCTATACCAGTATAGCCATCCTATACCCGTATAGCCATCCTATACCTGTATAGCCATCCTATACCTGTATAGCTACCCTATACCTGTATAGCCATCCTATACCCATATAGCCACCCTATACCCGTATAGCCATCCTATACCTGTATAGCTACCCTATACCCATATAGCATCCTATACCCGTATAGCCATCCTATACCCGTATAGTCATCCTATACCCGTATAACCATCCTATACCTGTATAGCCATCCTATACCTGTATAGCCATCCTATACCTGTATAGCCATACTATTACCGTATAGCCATCCTATACCTGTATAGCCATCCTATACCCGTATAGACATCCTATACCCGTATAGCCATCCTATACCTGTATAGCCATCCTATACCCAGTATAGCCATCCTATACCTGTATAGCCATACTATTACCGTATAGCCATCCTATACCTGTATAGCCATCCTATACCAGATAGCCATCCTATACCTGTATAGCCATACTATTACCGTATAGCCACCCTATACCAGTATAGCCATCCTATACCCGTATAGCCACCCTATACCCGTATAGCCATCCTATACCCGTATAGCCATCCTATACCCGTATAGCCACCCTATACCCGTATAGCCATCCTATACCCGTATAGCCATCCTATACCCATATAGCCATCCTATACCCGTATAGCCACCCTATACCCATATAGTCATTCTATACCTGTATAGCCATCCTATACCTGTATAGCCATCCTATACCCATATAGCCATCCTATACCTGTATAGCTATCCTATACCCGTATAGCCATCCTATACCTGTATAGCCATCCTATACCTGTATAGCCATCCTATACCCGTATAGCCATCCTATACCTGTATAGCCACCCTATACCCATATAGCCATCCTATACCCGTATATCCACCCTATACCCAGCATAGCCATCCTATACCCGCATAGCCATCCTATACCCAGATAGCCATCCTATACCCGTATAGCCATCCTATACCAGTATAGCCATCCTATACCCGTATAGCCATCCTATACCTGTATAGCCATCCTATACCCAGATAGCCACCCTATACCCGTATAGCCATCCTATATCCGTATAGCTATCCTATACCCGTATAGTTACCCTATACCCATATAGCCATCCTATACCCGTATAGCCATCCTATACCCGTATAGCCATCCTATACCCATATAGCCCATCCTATACCCGTATAGCCATCCTATACCCGTATAGTCATTCTATACCTGTGTAGCCATCCTATAGCCATATATCTATGCTATACTTGTTCTTCTCCGTCAGACTCATTCATTTGTGGGATATAAAATAATAGTAGGAGACTAATTCCAAGGCCAGGCAAAATGGGTCAGGAGGACTTGTCTAGGGTTGGCATCTCCCCACGTGAGTGTGTGGGGTGTAAGACAGAGAAGGGAGCAGCTTGACAATAACATTTGGAAATAGTAACGCTAAAGTAGAACGGAGTATTGAAAGTAGGTAAAGGGATATACATGACAGACCTTCCGTGAGTCTCTATTGCAAAGCACAATGCCAAGAGAGAGAGAGAGAGAGAGAGAGAGAGAGAGAGAGAGAGAGAGAGAGAGAGGAAGAGTGCCTGCCATAGAGGCAAATTATGGGGCGGTGAGGGAGGCACCCTGGGGAAGTCGGTCATGGTGCTGACATGGGCATTGAGGAGGGATGGTGCTTGGACACTCTGAGAGTCGGTCATGAACAGCTTTGGAACGGTCATTGCACGGTGATTCAATAATAAACTAGTAGATAATAAAATAAAAAATATAAGCCCAGCGAGTAGACGTAAACAGACTTGTGAAGGTCCTTGACTGGGCGAGGCCGTCCTCGGCGCCTCCCTGCCAGCTCTGCACTCCGAGCAGCTCTTCCCTTCTCATGGGTCATCACTATTAACATATTGCACGGGCAGCTCCGGGCGTTTCTTCTTCATGTTTGGTGCCCTGGGTTCACTTCCTGGCACTGCCCCCACGGAAAGGTCAGTAAACACATTGAACTGAAGTGCTTTGTAACAGCGGACACATTTCCCCCTCAAATCACTCTTTTGTTAAAAAAAAACAAAAAAACAGAAAGCCACAGGTTGGGTTAAATGATCACAACCCCTTTTCTCGGGGAAATACAGGTCCTGTGTGGCCGCACCAGCTCAGAGACGACGCCTTGTTCGAGAATCTGGATTCCTTAAGGCCCTTTGAGGCAGCGTCCCTGCCCCAGCGCGTTGCTGGATCTCTCCCTCCAGCCCTGCAGAGAGCAGGAGCAGCTTCCGCGGGCCTCTGGAGCGGCTCCACCTGTGGGGACACCCGCCAGCCCAGTCTGGACCCCAGGGGACACCGACCGGAGCAGTGGTTGCCGGGTCTCACCTGGTGACAGCAGCTGTGGGAAACTCTCCCTCCCTCCCTCTCTGTCTCTCTGTCTCTCTATGTCTCTGTCTCTCTCTCCCTCCCTCTCTGTCTCTCTGTCTCTCTATGTCTCTGTCTCTCTCTCCCTCCCTCTCTGTCTCTCTATGTCTCTGTCTCTCTCTCCCTCCCTGTCTCTCTATGTCTTTGTCTCTCTCTCCCTCTCTCTGTCTCTGTCTCTCTGTCTCTTTTTGTCTCTCTCTGTCTCTGTCTCTCTCTCCCTCTAGATCTCTGTCTCTGTCTCTCTCTGTCTCTGTCTCTCTCTGTCTCTGTCTCTTTCTGTATCTCTCTGTCTCTCTCTGTCTCTGTCTCTTTCTGTCTCTCTCTGTCTCTCTGTCTCTCCCTGTCTCTTTCTGTCTCTATTCTCTCTCTGTTTCTATCTCTCTCTCCCTCTAGATCTCTGTCTCTCTCAGTCTCTCTCTATGTCTCTGTCTCTCTCCCTATCTCTCTCTGTCTCTCTCCCTCTCTGTCTCTGGCTCTCTGTCTCTCTCCGTCTCTGTCTCTCTCTTTGTCTCTCTGTCTCTCTCTGTCTCTGTCTCTCTCTCCCTCTAGATCTCTGTCTCTGTCTCTCTCTGTCTCTCTCTGTCTCTGTCTCTGTCTCTTTCTGTCTCTCTGTCTCTGTCTCTCTCTGTCTCTGTCTCTCTCTGTCTCTGTCTCTTTCTGTCTCTCTCTGTCTCTCCCTGTCTCTGTCTCTTTCTGTCTCTCTCTGTCTCTCTGTCTCTCCCTGTCTCTTTCTGTCTCTCTTCTCTCTCTGTTTCTATCTCTCTCTCCCTCTAGATCTCTGTCTCTCTCAGTCTCTCTCTAGTCTCTCTGTCTCTCTCCCTGTCTCTCTCTGTCTCTCTCCCTCTCTGTCTCCGACTCTGTCTCTCTCTGTCTCTGTCTCTCTCTTTGTCTCTCTGTCTCCCTCTGTTTCTCTCTGTCTCTGTCTCTCTGTCTCTGTCTCTCTCTATGCCTCTCTCCTCTCTCTCTCTGTCTCTTTCTCCCTCTCTATCTCTATCTCTGTCTCTTTCTGTCTCTCTCTGCCTCTCTCTCTGTTTCTCTATCTCCCTCTGTCTCTCTGTGTATCTGTCTCTCCCTATCTCTCTCTGTCTCTCTGTCTCTGTTTCCTCTCTGTCTTTGTCCCCCTGTCTCTCTCTGTCTGTCTCTCTGTTCCTCTCTGTCTCTGTCTCTCTGTCTCTCTATCTCTCTCTGTCTCTGTCTCTCTGAATGTCTCTCTTCTCCCTTTTTTTCTCTCTCTCCCTCTCTCTCTTCCTTCCTCCTCTCCCCCCACCCCCATGCTGTGGGAAGCAGGGAGGGTCTTGGGGTCTTCTTCCCGCTGGGGACTCCGGATGTCCCCTCACCTGTCCCCTGAGGGTCAGGACAAATCTGCAGCTCTGGCAAAGTGTCCACTCAGGCGCCGAAGGCTCGGCTGAGCAGACAGCGCCCCTGCCCATGGATCCCGGTCCTGCAGGCTCCTGCTGAGGAGACAGCACCCCCTGCCCGCGGGTCCCGGTCCTGCAGGCTCCTGCTGAGGAGACAGCGCCCCCTGCCCGCGGGTCCCGGTCCTGCAGGCTCCTGCTGAGGAGACAGCGACCCCTGCCCACGGGTCCTGGTCCTGCAGGCTCCGGCTGAGCGGACAGTGCCCCCTGCCCGCAGGTCCCGGTCCTGCAGGCTCCGCTGAGCGGACAGTGCCCCCTGCCCGTGGGTCCCGGTCCTGCAGGCTCGGCTGAGCGGACAGTGCCCCCTGCCCACAGGTCCCGGTCCTGCAGGCTCCGGCTGAGTGGACAGTGCCCCCTGCCCGCGGGTCACGGTCCTGCAGGCTCGGCTGAGCGGACAGCGCCCCCTGCCTGCAGGTCCAGGTCCTGTGGCTCCAGCTGAGTGGACAGCGACCCCCTGCCCGCGGGTCCTGGCGATTTCTTCCCTGGGGCAGCCCATGGCCCTCCAAACACTCCCTCCAGCCGCCACCTTGTTTGGTCACTTTAGGCAATGCCAGCAAGGCCTCTCAGGGTAAGATCTGTGGGAAGCTCCAGCAAAGGCCTGGCCCTGCTGAGGGAAGCTTCTAGGAAGTGAGCCAAGCCCCCTGGGACTGGACGGGTGTGGTGTGGCCAGGCCAGCTCTGTGGGTCCCTTTAGAAGGACACGGAGTGAGGGGCTTTCAGTCAGGGGTGAGTTGGGGCCCTTGGGGGCTGCGCCCTATTCCCTGTCCTGCAGTGGTGACCCATAGAGCCGGCTGCATGGCACCATGGGAAAGCTTCGGGACACAAGTGTGTCTCTCGGCTGTGCCCGCTCCTGAGAGGTGCGACATGCAGACCCCAGCTCACAGCCACGCACCCTGCCAGGATCACAGCCTGCCCGGCCCCAGGAGTGGGCCTGGGGGTTGCCGAATAGGTGCTGGGGTGCAGGCGCCTCCCACGCATGTGCCGGCCCTGGTTCCACCACGTGTCCCCTTGCGCTGACATGTGCAGCCATAGAGGCCACCTGGGGGCTACCTCAACCCTCCTTAAAATAGAAGTGAAACACCCAGGTGGGCCTTTGTGCTTGCCAGTGGGGCAGAAACCCTGACTCCGGAGCAGCTGGACAACCCACCAGGTGCTCCTCTAACCCCTACCAGTGCAAAGGTCCTACGGTGGTGCTCCTACGGTGCTCCCCCACCATCCTTCCTGCAACACGGGGCCTGATGGAGCAGACTCAGGGGAGCACCGAGCCCCCACAAAGGTGCAGACGGAGCAGAGGAGGCGGCTCAGGGGGCACCAGAACCACAGAGCTGGGCAGCTCCAAACGTGTTCCTCCAACAGGGGAGACAAGAATCCCCTTCACAGCCTTGCGTGTGTACAGCCACGGAGCACAAGAGCAGGCTTGGCAGCGGCTGGTTTTATAGGGACCAAGGCATGGAGTGGAGGCCCTGCACCCTAGCATGGGATGGGGAGCTTCTCAGCCCTTCCCAATCTTCATGCCAGTCTGCTGTCTGGCCCCAGGGCCAGGCTCCCCCCCAGCAGAGCGACAGCCAGTGACAAGTGTGCGAGAGTGTGTGAGAGTGCGCTTATGAGTTTGAAACACAGAAACATGGAGAGATGGAGACACAGAGACATGGAGACATGGAGACAGAGACATGGAGACACAGAGACAGAGACATGGAGACACAGAGACATGGAGACATGGAGACAGAGATATGGAGACACGGAGACAGAGACATGGAGACAGAGACATGGAGACACGGAGACAAAGACATGGAGACACGGAGACACAGAGGCATGGAGATACGGAGACACAGAGACATGGAGACATGGAGACAGAGACATGGAGACATGGAGACAGAGACATGGAGACATGGAGACACGGAGACACAGAGACATGAGACAGAAACATGGAGACATGGAGACAGAGACATGGAGACACGGAGACAGAGACATGGAGACAGAGACATGGAGACATGGAGACAGAGACATGGAGACAGAGACATGGAGACACGGAGACAGAGACATGGAGACACGGAGACACAGAGACATGGAGATATGGAGACACAGAGACATGGAGACAGAGACATGGAGACACAGAGACACAGAGACATGGAGATACGGAGACACAGAGACATGGAGACAGAGACATGGAGACACGGAGACAGAGACATGGAGACAAAGAGACATGGAGACAAACATGGAGACACGGAGACACAGAGAAATGGAGACACAGAGACACAGAGACATGGAGATACGGAGACACAGAGACATGGAGACATGGAGACACAGAGACATGGAGATCCGGAGACACAGAGACATGGACACATGGAGACAGACATGGAGACACAGAGACATGGAGACAGAGACATGGAGATATGGAGACACAGAGACATGGAGACAGAGACATGGAGACATGGAGACACAGAGACATGGAGATACAGAGACACAGAGACATGGGAGACAGAGACATGGAGACATGGAGACAGAGACATGAAGACACGGAGACACAGAGACATGGAGACAAACATGGAGACACGGAGATACAGAGAAATGGAGACACAGAGACACAGAGACATGGAGATATGGAGACACAGAGACATGGAGACAAAGACATGGAGACATGGAGACACAGAGACACGGAGACATAGAGACATAGAGGCACAGAGTTATGGAGCACAGAGTCATGGAGCCTGGGCCTGGGTCTCATCACAGCAGGGAGGAGCCCAGGCTGCTTCGTCTGCTGAGTGAGGGATGCCTGCAATAACCCATCATGGGAATTTGTCCATGGCGTGGCGGGGGACGGACAACGACACTGGCTTCAGTGTGGTCCCAACCCCAGAAATGTGCATCCCCTCCCTGGCTCGCACAATTCAGGGGTGGGCACGCATGCTCCCAGCAAGGTCTTTGCACCCGTGGTCTGGAGGCTCTGAGCGGGTGCCCGCAGGCGCAGGAGGGGAGATCTCGAGGAACACATTCCCTTTCTGAATCCAAACCAAGTCCTGCTCGGGTGTTTTCAGGACCCCCTGTGAAGCTGGGGTCTGGCATGGCCCCACAAACACCAGGTCATTGAACCACAACCCGGACCCTCGCCCTCCTCTGAAGATCTTACAGAAGCCGGCCAGCAGCCATGGGGACGTGTTCCAGGCTGTAGATCGGTGGTCAAGGGCTGAGTCTGCGTGAATTAAAAATCACGCTAGTGAGACAAGCCCTCGCGTAAGCGGCCGTTTTCTGAGTGAGTCCCCATCACTTAGAGGGGCTGCGCGGTTCATCAATAAATGCTTTATTCAGAGGTGACTACAACAGTATGCCACCCGCACGGCAAGCCTGGCAAGCTGCTTGTGTCGTATTTGATATGCCAAATACTAGTAACATTTATATTAGGTCATTCCCATGACCCAATATAATGGTTTGAGGCTCTTTATGTTCCTGGAGCAAGCGGATACCTTTGGGTTCTAGTAGCATGAGACAGGACATATGGAGATATTACTGGTGCCCGCTCTAGCAAATAGATGATGAATGGGAATATAGTGATAGTGAGTCCCCTTCGGAGGACAGCAACCCAGAAGCTCAGGTCCGGCTGTGCCCCATGGCCTGTGCAGGTCCAGCCATGGGAGGGACCTTTGTCTCAGCACACAGCCGGTGGTGGACAGGGATCCCGTCATTGCCACATCTGTCCTGCATGCAGCCACATGGGCGATCTTGGTGTCCAGATTCTGTCTGGGCCGATCCAGGAAAGCAGCTATTTTCAGGCCTCGGCGGGGCGCTGCCAGTTTCCCGAGCGTGGTAAGTTCTCAAATATGTCACGGGCAGGAAAGGAGACAAAGATGGCCACGTGTGTCTCCAGCGCTCTGGCGTTCACACGGTCCAGAGAGCCGGTTTGCCATCACTCAGAGGGTACTGACCTCTGCTGCGCCCTGCATCCCGCTGGCTGACTCAGTGGGCCTCCCGCCAGGGGTGGAGCCACCACGCGTGTCCACGCCTCCGGGATGTGGGGACACTCACTGGGTGTCAGAGTGCCCCCATGGAGAGGGGAGGCTGGAGGCTGCACCCCCCCGACCCCCCCCCACACACACACACTTACCTCCCGCCTCTTCAGCCTGGCTGCTTCTGCCTCCTGGAACCCGGTTCCTGGCGTTGCATCCCGTCAGCTCCTCAGGAAGCTCCTGGTTGCTGTGTCCAGCTCCACCTGGCCAAGTGCTGTGGCCGCAGCTCTCTGGGACCTCTGGCCCCGGGGGCCTGGGACACTCCCGCTGCAGGGTTGGGGTTTCGCGGAGAATCTTAGCCTGACAGCGATGGGCCTTGGGGATGGGGGGCAGAGGCCAGTGGCTTGACCGCCGCGGGCAGCGCCTCCTGCAGATACGTGTGGCTTCCGAGGTGGCCGGATCCCTGGTGCTCTGCGTGATTATTGTTTTGGGGGGGAACATTCCCGTGGGGCTTAGATGGATTTTTCACACCTTTGCACACTCAGCTCATGTGTAAACTCTGTAATTTGCGGTGCGGGCTGAGGTCCACATCTAGCCAGGGGCTGCTCTCTGCGCAGTGTTTGGGGACCGTGTGGGGCTCGGCCTCCCACAAGTGCCCCAGCTCCTGGGCACCTCCCGGCCAGTCCCAGCTTCTCCGGGACAGGAAGCGTTTCCGCGGTGCTCCGGGCACTGCGGGGCTGACGCAGTGGCCAAGGCAGGGGTGCCCACGTTCCTGTCTAGGGCGTCTGCGCCGCCGCGCCAGCCTCAGGGCGGAGACCTGGGCGCTCTCAAGCCTCGCTGGCTCCCTCCCTCCGCCTGGAATCAATTACGGAGCCAGATGATCTTTCTTCTGGAACGTTCTGCGGCACTGGGTGCTGAGTGTGGGCCAGCGCCGCTTCCTTCCTGCTCTGGACTCTGCCCGCGGTGTTTCCTACGTTGCCTCACACTGGCCGAGGGCCTCAGTCTGAGCCGGATCTGGACTGGACGCTCTGGGTTCTCCGCACCCGCCTGCTCCTGCTTCCTCTCCCTGGGACACCCTGCAGCACACGGTGCCTGACGCAGGAGCCCCAGAAAGGACCGGGGTCTCTGCGTGACCGCGTGGGCCTTTCCGGAAGCTGACCCCACCCCACTTCCCACCCTCCACACCCCCACCCCGTGGACCTCTCCTCGCGTGCCTACGGGGTGGGGGGCGGCGAGGGGCAGGAGCCCAGCCCTACTTCTGGCTGCAGCCCCAGCCTCACGGGCCGCCCTGCTGCCACCCGCGCCCTGGTCATCTCCCTCCCGCCTCCGCCTCCGTGGGCTCACCTTGACAGCAACCCCTTTCCCGGTCCTTATCCCTGGGGGCCCACCCGCACCCTGTGTCCATCAGGTCACTCCTGCCCGCACTCAGCGGCATTCCACACCCCCTGCACCCCCACTTCTGACAACAGTCGGGCTTTACTGCAGAGGCCAACAAGGAGACAGCGCACAAGGCTGGAATCTGCCTCTGGATCTTGGGGCCAGCAAAAGGTCATGGGTGAAGGGAGAGGCAAAGCGGGGCCAGGCTGGCTTGGATAAGGCTGATGGGTGGGCCTGGAGTTAGTCCACCCCAGACTGCATTCCCCTGTGTGTTCTGAAACAGACTTTGGGGGAGTCACATGAGCTTTGCCTGTTTTTTTCTGCAAAAGACAGAGAATTAGGATCCATGGCAGGCAGGGCACGATCTCCAGAGATGGCCAGGCTATGGCTCGACACTCTGAGAGAACACCTCTTAGAGGAGAGAAACCTTCAGTCTGGGTTTCAGCATCTGCGTGGCCCTGGTCTGGGGCCCCGGGCCGCTGTACTTCATGGTCCACGTGGACGTGAACGCTTGTTCTTTGCTGCCCCCTGGTGGTCACTCTGCAGCAAAGCCCCTTCTGTTCTCCAAAGCCAGGCGTCCCCTCACAAATGACTGCAGGTCCTTGTCCCGAGGCGGGCAGGCTCTCTGCCCCCCCCACGAACCCCGCCCACTCCTCACTTGCTCTAGCTTGCTCGGTGGGGAAGCGAAGGCTTTGAATTATGGCTCTACGTTTGGCTACTTTCTCCCTGAAAACTTCCCAGCCACCTGGATAATGAGCTGGGAGCCTCTCGCTGGAAAATGAGAGACTCATGTGCCATCAACTTTGTTCCCCAGAATTCACTGTTGGGGTGGCCACCCAGACCATCTGGATTCCTGCCCATGCTCCAGTGGATGGCTGCATGCACTTGGCCGCAAGACCGGTCAGCCATGTCCGCTCAGAGAGCAGAGCAGCACACAGACCCCCTTATGCCACATAACGGGGTTATTTGTTAGCCAGCAGTAGCTGACTAGTACACATAATATGATATTTCCAGAAACATATTCATATTCATGGAGTGAGACGACCCTCCACTCCATGAGGACCTCCGTTTTCCACATCCGGACTTCCCCCTCGTCAGAACTCCACCCAGCAGACCAGCCTATCACAGCCCGGCTCGCGTGGCCACGCGGTTCATCAATAAATGCTGGATTTTGAGATGACTACAAGAGTACGCTACCCGCACGGCAGAGCCTGGCAAGCTACCCGTATCATATTTGATATGCCAGATACCAGTAACAATTATAGACCTCATTCCCATGACCTGATGAAATGGTTTGAGGCTCTTTATGTTCCTGGAGCAAGCAGGTGCCCTTGGGCTCTACTTGCATGAGACAGTCATATGGAGATGTTACTGGTGCCCACTCGAGCAAATCGACGATGAACGGGAAGACAGTGACAGTGCTTCATTTTCTGAGCAACTGAATTTGGAAACCCTGGTTTAGGTGGAGGTTTTTCAAACTTTCCTGTGCTTAAAAATTTCCCAGGTCAGTTGGCAGAATTTCCAGGTCTCACAACTGCCACACTTTAGTGGACCCGATGAGCCTTAGCTGTCCGCATTTTAACAAGCAGAGCGGACTGTGACACAGGTCACACATAGTGGTTTACAGGAGAACAATCACCAAAGACCATGTAGTCTCCATAATTGCTGAGAGGAGAGGAAAGAGAGAGGTGAGTGTGAATGGGGAGTGTGAATGAGACAGACGGGAGAGAAAGGAGGGGTGAGACGGAGAGGAGAAAGAGAGAGAGGAGAGCAGAAGGGGAGAAGAGAGTGAGAAGAGAAAGGGAGAGGAGAGAGCGGGAAGGGAGGGAGCAAGGAGGAGAGAAATGAGGAAGGCAGAGACAGGTGAAATCAAGGAGAGAGAGAGAGAGAGAGAGAGAGAGAGAGGAGAGGAGAAAGTGGGGAGGGAGAGGAGAGAATGGATGAAGAAAGGGAGAAAAACGGAAAGAGAGTGGGGAGGAGTGAGAGGAGAAAGAGGAGAGAGGAGGGGAGAGGGGAGAGAGGGAGAGGAAGCTGGAGGGGAGAAGCGGGGAGGGTCTGGGCCAAATCGCCAAGCAATGAGCGGAAGCTCCGCAGCCTGGCCCAGCTTCCCGAGGCACACCAGGCTCTCAGCGCGGCGTTGGGGTTTCTGTGATTCATACATTGTTCCTAACACACACAAGCATATTTATGGTCCGTATATCAGGCCCAAACCTGGATCTAATTATCAGAAGTTGACTGGTGGGTAACGGAACAGATCAAAGCTCATTAGCTGAGCTGCAAAGACAGACCATGAGGCCACCATGGGAAACCCTCAGAAGTCGAAAGACACAGTCAGCGGCCGGCGAGATCCAGGACAGCAGGCCAGGTGGTCACTTGGCTTTATTCCTGCCGGGCTGATGGATCAACGGGTCTCTCCTCCAATGCTCAGCAGGGAGCAGTGAGGAACAGCCGTAAGTCAGCACACAGAAGGAGATAAACACTCCTCGTGGACACCAAGCAGGGCGAGGGGCACACAGCAGACGGAAGCTCTGGAGCAGAGGAGGTGGCCAAGAGGCAGAATGACTCCCCGTCCCCTTCCCCCTTGGAGCTTAGGGAACGTGGCTGTTTGCAACTAGATCTTAGCATGTATCATCAAGTTAACAGGAGGTCACTAGGGTGTGAGACAACACAACAGCACCCTGCAGGTTGCAGACTCAGGGCGGGGTTGGGGGAGTGCCACGCGACAGAACAGAGCTTGGACCCCTGTGCGGCAGGCCAGGGAACCGGCCTGTCGGAGACTCCGGGAGGTTCCCACTTCTCTGCAGGGTCTTGGCCCCACACTTGCTTTGGTTTGGGGTCTTTCACCTCCAGAACCAGTTCAGGCAGAGCTACACCATGCAGTTTGGTCGTATTTTGCAAAACAGACCAGGAAACTAGGAAGATAAATACCAAGAGGAGATTTGCAGGAGTGGAGGGGAGCATTTAGTGGGGCTTGGAGCTCCGCTACAGCCCCTCAGAAGGAGTCCTCACCCATACCAGAGTGGGGCAAGGCAGGTGCAAAGGCGCTGGGGCCGCGGGACGCAGGTGACAGGGGCGGGCTTGGGGCGGGCGGAGCAGAGACAGGCCTTGCCGGAGAGGAAGGCTGTTTATCTTGCTCTGGAGAGCGGTGGGTGGTGTGACCTGGACCTTCACTGTGGGGCGGTCACGCCCAGAGATATCTGGGGTCCTCTGGGCAGTGCTGTGGGGAGCTGGGGGAGATGTAAGTGATGCTCAGTCTCCACGCAACACACACACTTGCATTCCCGCGTTCCCTCTGGCCCTGAGCCGACTTCCTGTTTCTGTTCTAAAGATTGCTCTACATCAAGCATACAGGTGTTTGTGGCTGGAAACTCTGGGTCTCTGCGGGTCTTGGGAATGGGTGACCTCCCCACACCTCCCATTCTTCCAGAAGTCCCGCAGCCACCGCCACGTCCCAAGGACACTAGGTAAGCTTGTCTACAAGCTCTGTTCCAGCGGCTCAAACAAGTCTCGAAAGAGCACATGAAAATTTTGTTCTACATCACTAGTCATCAGGGAGGTACAAATCTAAACAATGAGATGTCATCTTAAAAACAGAGATTTGCACACATCAAAAAGAATAAGAGGGAGGCCGGAGCGATTTTGGTGGGAATGCCGACTAGACCAGCCTTTATGGAAAACAATATGGACCTTACTAAAAAAAAACTAGAAGTTGACCGTCTGACCCAGCAATACCACTTCTGGGAATATACCCTTAGAGCCCCAAAACACAGAGAATAGAGTTGGGGGGTCTGGATTGGTATTGTACAGCTGGTAGGACGTTTGCCTGGCACGTGGCTTACTGAGGTTCCATCCACGGCATCAGGAGAAATGTTAAGTCATGAAATTTGCATGACACGGAGTTCTCATGCTGAGTGAAATGAGTCGGGAGAAGAACAGGCATAGAATGTTTGCAGGATATAAAAAACAGTATGAGACTAATCCAAGAACAGTAGACGTGAGGCCAGGAGAGCTGGTCCACGCTTGGATACCTGCCACAGTGGCGAACAGGGGCGCTATGGCCAGGATAGCTGGAAACCATCACTATGGACAGAACCCAGCATCTCAAAGTGGTCAAAACCAGGTGTTGGAACATTGTATCACGAGCAACTTTGTAACTATGTATCTCTAGGCAAGTCAATGAAAAACAAAAGGATTGGATTCTACTAGCGTCGGCGCAGGCTCTAACGCGGCTCACACGTGCAAGACAAGTGTCCACCCCTGAGCTGCATGGCCACGGCTGAGCGGACTTTAAGGCTGAGTGAGGAGCAGCCGCCTAGCAGGGCAGAGGCCATGGGGAGAAGGGTAGGGTTGCACAGCTGGGAGGCGCTTCCCTTGAGCCGCCAGCAGCACCTCCTAGGTGCTGAGCCTGAGTGCAGGGGCCAGGGTGAGCCCTGAGCACAACCGGTAGTATATTCTGCCAAAACAAAACCAAGAAAACCCCCAAACCAAACTGGGCTTAGAAGTGGGTATGGGGGGCAGATGGGGTTGGGGGGCTCGGAGCCGGAGGGAATGGGAGGGGGCGGGTAGTGGGGGCGTTGCAGAATGAAGCCAGAGGCTCATAGCCCAGGGCGGCTCCCAGCACTGGGCCTGACGAGGGCCGAAGCGCAGCCGGGCTTCCTTTCCGCCAGCTTCCGGTGGTCCAATTAGTGCCTGTGCTCCGCTACCACAGGTCCGGGGCAGGTCGGAGACGCATCTGGGCAAATTTCCAAATTCTGCTTTCTGTGAAGCTGTGCCACTTGCAGAGAAGCTGGCGGACGGCAGCCCACGGCCCTGCAGTTGGGGACCACGGTTCGGGCGCTGTTCTCGGAGTAGCTGCACCCCAAGACAGACGCGGGGAAGGGCACCTTCAGGCGGCCAGCGTGGGGCTGGCTCCAGCTCCCCCGGCCTCGGGCCCATCACCCTCCCTTGGTGCCCTGGCTCACAGGAGGGGGAGCAGCGGGCACGGCTCAGCATCTGCACAGGTGCCGCACAAGAGGCCACCCGGCCCCTCGCCTCGCCCCTTCCGCCCACCAGGGCCAGGCTGGGGACGGACAGCCCGGAACCAGAGCTGGTTCCCCTGCAGGCATGCCCTGGCTCTGCCCAGCAGCAGCAGCCCGCTGACTTACACATCTGACTCTTTCCTGCATCTCAGAGGATGCAGCGGGTCACTTGGTCCCACTGGCTAAGAGGGGCCTTGGCAGCCCAGCACGTGGGCCCGGAGTGACCGGCGGACGGAGGCCAGGCTGCGGGCCCGGGCGGGAGGGAGTGAGGAATGTGCCACCCAGCGCGCGCGGCCCGCCGCGACCCGACCCGTCTCCCGGCCCCGGCGGCGGCGGCGGCCCAGCCCAGTGCGGCCGGGCCCAGAGCGCGTCCCCGCGGCCCCCTCCCCCGCCCCGCGCGCGCCCCCGCCGTCCGCGCAGGCGCCGTGGGCGGCGGCGGCCGAGCCGAGCGCGGGTTTGAAACGGGCGGCGCGTGCGCAGTGGCGGCGGGGCCCGGCGCGGGCGGCCGCGCGGCCTCCCCGGCCCTCATTGGAGCGCAGGCGGCGGCGCCTTCCCCACCTTCCCCGCGCGCCTGAGGCGGCCGCGCCGAGCCCCCGCGCGGCGGACGGAGGGCGGCGGCGCCCCCAGCGGCCCGGCCCGGCCCGCCCCCTCCCCGGCCTCTCGCGCGCGCTCGCCCATGGCCGGTCCCCGCCGCGCGACTTCCCCGGCGCCGCGGCCCCCGCGCCCGCCCCGCGCCGCCTGAGGGAGCGCCACAGGCCGCGCCGCCCGCCCGAGCGAGGAGCGAGCGTGCCCTGCGTGCGTCCGTCCGTCCGTCCGTCCGTCCGCGCGCCCGTGCGTCGGCGCCGGGGCTCGGGGCGCGGCGGGGGGGGCCGGCGGCGGGGCCCGCGGCGGCGGCGGCGGCGCGTGGATGGATCCGCGCGTGGCCTGGATCCAGCCCGAGCAGAAGGGGCCGGCCAATGCCCTGTGGATGCAGATCTGGGAGACGTCGCAGGGCGTGGGCCGCGGCGCCTCGGGCTTCGCCTCCTACTTCTGCCTCAACTCGCCGGCGCTGGACCCGGCGGCCGCGGCGGGGCGGCCGGGCGCGGCGGCGGCGGCTGCGGCGGCGGCTGCGGCGGCCGGCGGCGGCGGCGGCGGCGGCGGCTGCGGCGGCCCCGCGGGGTCCTCGCCGCCCTCGCTGCCCGCCGCGTCGCCCCCGCCGCCGCCCGCGCCCGCGCCCGGCCCCGCCGCGCTGCCCCCGGCGCTGCTGACGGCGCTCGGGCCCGCGGCCGACGGCGCGCGCCGCCTGCACAAGTCGCCGTCGCTGTCGTCGTCGTCGTCCAACGCCGAGTCGGGCACCGAGAGCCCCGGCTGCTCCTCGTCGTCGTCGTCGTCGTCGTCGTCCAGCGCGTCGCTGGGCCGCCCGGCCGCGGCCGCCGCCTTCCACTTCGCCGACGGCGCGCCCGGCGCCCCCCGCCGCGGCCAACGGGCACCCGGCCCCGCGCGGCCCCGCGCCCTCCGCGTCGCCGCCGCCGCAGCACCAGTTCCACCCCGGCCGCCGGAAACGCGAGAACAAGGCCAGCACCTACGGCCTCAACTACCTGCTGTCGGGCAGCCGCGCCGCGCTCAGCCGCGGGGCCGCCCCTGGCCGCAGGCGCCCCGGCCCGGCACGCCGTGGAAGAGCCGCGCCTACAGCGCCGGCATCCAGGGGTGAGTGCGCCGGGCCGGGGGCGCCGCGGGACCCCGCCGCCAGGGCCCCGGAGCTGCGTGCGGGGGCGTGGACGCTCGGTGCCCCGTGCCCGGCACCCTCGGGGCTCCCCTCGTTGGTTGGGGGCTGGAGGGACCTCGGGGGTCGCCGCTTCGTTTTGTGCAGAGCTGAGCGCCAGGGATGAGCTTGGCGGTTCTGTACGGACGTGGGCTTGGGGGTCGTCTCGCCCTTTGGGCGACCTCCTCCCCTGGTGGCACTAGATGAAGTCAGGGCCCACCGGCAGGGCTTGACTTGGGTGCGCGCTGCCGGCCCCGCGACCACGTGGGGGTGTGGTCGGGCCGGCCAGGTGCGGCTGCTGAGCGCCCACACCAGCCTCACACCTTGAGTTCTCCTTGTGGCCTCCCGTGCAGTGTATGGGTGCGGGAGGGGCCCCAGGCGGGGCTTTGGGGACCTTCGAATGCCCCATGGCTG
Organism: Cryptotis parvus; assembly: GCA_021461705.1. Classification (NCBI taxonomy): domain Eukaryota; kingdom Metazoa; phylum Chordata; class Mammalia; order Eulipotyphla; family Soricidae; genus Cryptotis; species Cryptotis parvus. The sequence continues at coordinate 39,403 of JAJIBD010021941.1, read as the reverse complement.
GCAGACCCCTCAGAAACATCCCCTGTCCCACAGACCCTTTAGAAATTCCCGCTACCTGAAGACCCCCTAGAGACCCTGCGGCCCGCAGACCCCCTAGAGACCCCGGGTCCGCAGACCCCTAGAGACCCCCGCGGCCCGCAGACCCCCTAGGGACTCCCAGGTCCCGCAGACCCCCTAGAGACCCTCGTGGCCCTCAGACCCGTTAGAGATCCCTTAGAAATCCCCGGGGCCCACAGGTCCCTTAGAACCCCTGTGTCTGCATTCCCCTTAGAGACCCCCCATGGCCTGCAGGCTTCCATTGCTGGAGACGGGGTCACTGCATCCAAGGCACCGGGTGTCTCACCCAGGGTGCTGGAGCAGTGCGCGTGCTGCGAAAGGGCGGGTCCACCGTACTGCAGGTCCCGCAGGGTCCATTGTACGGCAGGTCCCGGCAGGGTCCATTGTACGGCAGATCCCAGCAGGGTCCATCGTACTGCAGGTTCCGGCAGGGTCCATCGCACGACAGGTCCCGGCAGGGTCCATCCTCACGGCAGGTCCCGGCAGGGTCCATCCTACGGCAGGTCCCGCAGGGTCCATCCTACGGCAGGTCCCGGCAGGGTCCATCGCACTGCAGGTCCCAGCAGGGTCCACCTGGGCGCCAGGTCCCGGTAGGGTCCATCATGCAGCAGGTCCTGGCAGGGTCCACCAGGCGCCAGGTCCTGGCAGGGTCCATCATGTGGCAGGTTCCGGCAGGGTCCACCGGGTGTCAGGTCCCGCAGGGTCCATCGTACGGCAGGTCCCGCAGGGTCATCGGGACGGCAGGTCCCGGCAGGGTCCATCGGGCGGCAGGTCCCGGCAGGGTCCACTGTGCTGCAGGTCCGGTCCACAGGTCCTGGCAGGGTCCACCATGCTGCAGGTCCCGGCAGGGTCCACCTTGCGGCAGGTCCCGGCAGGGTCCACCTTGCGGCAGGTCCCGCAGGGTCCACCATGCGGCAGGTCCCGCAGCGCCCACCATGCTGCAGGTCCCGCAGGGTCCACCGTGCTGCAGGTCCTGGCAGGGTCCACAGGTCCTGGCAGGGTCCACCATGCTGCAGGTCCCGCAGGGTCCACCGTGCTGAGGTCCCGGCAGGGTCCACCGCGGCAGGTCCCGCAGGGTCCACCTTGCGGCAGGTCCCGGCAGGGTCCACCATGCGGCAGGTCCCGGCAGGGTCCACCATGCTGCAGGTCCCGGCAGGGTCCACTGCGTGCTGCAGGTCCCGGCAGGGTCCACCATGCAGTGGGTCCCAGCACTGCTTCCTGTGCTTCAGCCTCCCCTGGGCACCTGAGGCTGCTGTCCTCTCTGCGCCGGGCCTGCAGGGGTGAGGCCTTCCTGCCCTGCTGGCCTCTAGCAGTGCCCCATGCTCTGTTCCACTGCCAGTCCTGGCCTTGGCCCTCGTGTGCCAGGGTGGGTGCGCCGCTATCTCCTTTTCGTTAGTAGGTGCCTGCCTGCGCCAGGTGCGGGCACGGGGACTCAGGTCGTGTCTGGCAGCCCCCGTGGGCAGACAGACCTCTGTGCTTCCGTCCTGCAGGTGCCCGGGCACGGTGTTCCTGCCGCTGTGGCATCCCGGTGCCACCTGGGGGTGTGCTTTGCCAGCGTTCTGCAGGTCCCCTCCCCAGGGAGCCCTGTGGTGACTACAACTTGGGTTTCTGGGTGCTGCTGACCCCTTCGCCAGGGTCCCCCTGCTTTGGGGCTGCAGCCCAGCCCCACGTCTTCTCTCTCGTGGCCCCTGCCTTGCTCTCAGCTGCTGTGGGCGCAGGTGCCATTCCCGCAGCGTGGCCTGGGGGCCGCCCGCTGGAGGAACCTGCCCGTTCGTGCCCGGAAGAACAGGAGCTTCCCCTTGCTCCCCCCTCTGAGGACGGGGCCCTCTGCTCCCTCCTGGCCTTCCCTGCCAGCCTTGGGTGAGTGAATGGGCCTGGCCCAGAGAAGGGGGCCCCAGAGTCCTGCCCCTGTAATGTGCCCCGCCACCATCTGTTTGCAGCAGGGAAACTGTCCTGACGCCATGATGCTTTCTGGAGGGGAGCTGGAGGGAGAAGGGGGCAGAGGCCTGAGAAGCTGTTGCTGGGGCCGTGTGCTCCGGAAAGGGGTGTCCTGGGCTCTGGAAAGGGGTGTCCTGGGCTCCGAAAGGGGTGTCCTGGGCCCGGAAAGGGGTGTCCTGGGCTCCGGAAAGGGGTATCCTGGGCTCTGGAAAGGGGTGTCCTGTTCACGACCCTGAGGAAGTGTGGGGCACTGGCTGGGGTCTTGCCCCTCTGCCCTTCTGGCCTGGCAAACCCGTGTGAGGCCTGGTCACCAGGCCTGTCCACTGTCTCTATAGCTCCTGGACGCCAGGCCTGTCCGCCGCTGTCTCTATAGCTCCTGGACGCCAGGCCTGTCTGTTCGCTGTCTCTATAGCTCCTGGACGCCAGGCCTGTCCGCTCGCTGTCTCTATAGCTCCTGGATGCTAGGCTTGTCTGCCTGCTGTCTCTATAGCTCCTGGACGCCAGGCCTGCCCGCTCCCTGTCTCCATAGCTCCTGAATGCCAGGCCTGCCCGCCGCTGTCTCTGTAGCTCCTGGACGCCAGGCTTGTCTGCCTGCTGTCTCTATAGCTCCTGGACGCCAGGCCTGTCCGCTCGCTGTCTCTTATAGCTCCTGGACACCAGGCCTGTCCGCCCGCTGTCTCTATAGCTCCTGGATGCCAGGCTTGTCTGCCTGCTGTCTCTATAGCTCCTGGATGCCAGGCCTGTCCTTTCGCTGTCTCTATAGCTTCTGGACGCCAGGCCTGTCCGCTCGCTGTCTCTATAGCTCCTGGACGCCAGGCTTGTCTGCCTGCTGTCTCTATAGCTCCTGGATGCTAGGCCTGTCCGCCTGTTGTCTCTGTAGCTCCTGGACGCCAGCCCTGTCCGCTCGCTGTCTCTATAGCTCCTGGACGCCAGGCCTGTCCACTCCCTGTCTCTATAGCTCCTGGACGCCAGCCCTGTCCGCCGCTGTCTCTATAGCTCCTGGACGCCAGGCCTGTCCGCCTCTGTCTCTATAGCTCCTGGATGCCAGGCCTGTCCACTCCCTGTCTCTATAGCTCCTGGACGCCAGGCCTGTCCGCCTGCTGTCTCTATAGCTCCTGGACGCCAGGCCTGCCCGCTCGCTGTCTCTATAGCTCCTGGACGCCAGGCTTGTCTGCCTGCTGTCTCTATAGCTCCTGGACGCCAGGCCTGTCCGTTCGCTGTCTCTATAGCTCCTGGATGCCAGGCATGTCCGTCTGCTGTCTCTATATCTCCTGGACGCCAGGCCTGTCTGCTCGCTGTCTCTATAGCTCCTGGACGCCAGGCCTGCCCGCCGCTGTCTCTATAGCTCCTGGACGCCAGGTCTTGAGTTATCCCAGTTCCACTATGCGTCTGTGGTCTTCTGCCGACTCAGTGCCAGGCAAACTGCCCCAGCCAGTGTCGGGTGGACGGATGGAGTCACAGACTATTTTTGTCCTCTGAAAGGAAGACAGTTCATCAGCTTTGGTGGTATGTCTATAGCGTGCAATAGCCAAATGCTCAAGACGATGTGTTTTTTGAAACATTCATTTCCTCGTTTAGATGCAGGCAAGGGTGTGTGATTTACAGTGTAGCTGAGACAGGCTTGGACAGCTCCAGCTTCTTCCTCCGCTCTCGTCTGGGATCCCCACACACCCGGCCCCCTGGGTTCCCGCCCTTGGAAAGGTCGATTCTCAGACCAGGTCTCAGGTTCTGTTGTCTTGGGGCATTAGTTATTTCCCTACTGTGTTTTTCTGTATTCCACACGGCGAGATGGTGCTGTCGCTGCCGCTGTCGCTTCCTTTCTGGCTGATGTCATTCAGCGTGGTGCTCTTGCTCCATCCAGGGTTCCATCTTTTGTCTTTGAAATAGCCGAGTAGTATTCCATTGTGTGTATACCGCAGTTTCTCTATCCTGCGCAGAGGGATGTTCCAGATCTTGACTATCGCGGATAGTGAGGCAGTGAAAGCGGGAGCCTGGGTGTCGCCTCTAAACAGTGTTTAGAGGCCTTAGGGTAGATGGTAAGAGTGGAGTAGCCGGGTCACACGGAAGCTCGCTTCTTGTGTTTAAGAAGTGACCGTATCGCTTTCCAAAGCAGCTGCTATATGCAGCAAAACCAAACCTCATTAGAAACGCAGAGAAGAGGTGAGCGGATGTTTCCTTACTGCCTTAGGGTATGCGTGTGGGGTATGGACTTTGGATTCCCAAATGGGGTCACCCCGTACATCCCTGGAGATCCTTCTGTGGCCGGTCCGCGTGGAGGACCAGCTGTCTGGAACCCCACAGATCTGAAGGATGTCAGGGTTAAAGGGAGGTGGGGAAAGCAAATGATTTCTGGAGTGTTTGCTGATGGCTGTCACTTTCCCAGCCTTAAAGGCACGTGTGCACAGGGTCCTGAGCCTGCTGGGTTAGGCTGTTGTGAGACACGGGTCTTCGAGATTGGAATCTCCAGAGCGAGGGTCTTCTTGCCGTGCTGGGTTAGGCTGTCATGAGACACGGGTTTTCAGGATTGGAATCTCCAGAGTGAGGGTCTTCTTGCCGTGGAGGTGATCTGCGTTTCAGGGTGGTGCTTGGCTCTTCTTCAGATGACTGCTAGTGTGTCTGGGATTAGGCCTTCGTAAGCCTCGCGAGCCCTGGGCTTCCAGAGCTTCCTGCTTGGCGAAGAGTGGGCCCACCAGGTGTGGCTCCTGGGGAGGAGGTGAGCACCCCTGCCTGTGCCTCCTGATGCTCCTCTCGAGCACCTCACCGCCCTCAGTTCTGCCCGTGATCTCTAAGAAACGGGTCCTCCCAGTCACCGAGTTAAGCTGAGGAGATCTGTGGCGACCCTTGTTTTCCAGCCTGTTATTACACTGTGTCTCTGCCAGTCAGAGCACGGCCTGGATGCGTGCCCGGGGTCAGAGTTGGAGGAGACCTTCCTGTGGAACTGGGCTGCAGTCTAGCCCCACTTCCTGTGGACGGTGCTGAGGCTGAGCCGGGCTGAGCCCCAGCTGGTGTCTGAGCCCCCGGAACTGGTGCCCAGTGACCTCCGCTTGGGCTGGCGCCGTCCCGGGTTCCGAGGCTTAGCATCCTTCCGTGTGAGGGTGTGGGGGGAGCTGGACCCCTCACGGCGTGTTGACTAGGAAATTTGGACGCGCTGTGGGAACGTCACATGAGGGATTACAAAGGCTCTTTCCTTTTCTCCCGTCTTCTCTGAGGAAATTGAAACCAAAAGTCTGGGGCTTCTCTTTGCCAGCTGGATGGGAAAAGCCTCTTGCTGGGTTTCTGAGCATTTAGAAACTTTGCCTCTCAAGCCGGAGTGTTCTCCTGGAGCCGGAACCCCAGCCGACCCGCCACGCTGCCCGGAAGCGGGCCTCAGCCTCCCTCTGAGTCAGCCCATTTCACCAGTTGACTTTGTCGGGACCAGCCTGAGTGCTGTGCCGCCCGATTCTAAGAAGTCTGCCCTGAATTCAGGGTTTTCTTTAGAGAAGCAGCGTGGGTCCTGCTCTCCGGCCCGGTCGAGTTGTTTGGAGTGGGGTCTGTTGTAGGTGTGGTGGCAGCTGCCGCGGGCAGTGTTCGGGCGTGGGTGTGACGCCGCTGTTCTTTGAGTGCTCTAAACTGCCAGCACGCGTCGTGTGTGCAGACGGAACCGAACCCGAGCAGCACCTCCATGAAGTGGTTCTGTGGGTTTGAGGAAAGAGGATTTCTCTAGTGGTCCTCAAGCACTTGGAATATGCCTAGTGCAGCCGAGGAAGGGACCTTCAGTTGTAGCCTTACAGTGGAAATAGCCTTACGTTTGGACAGGCCGCGCTGGAGTAAGTTTAGACGTTTATTTGAAAGGGATTCCGTCACTTGTCTAAGTTAATCCAAACCCAGCGGTCGTAAAGGCTGTTGCCGGCAGGTTGCCGCTGGAGAGCTCCGAGGAGTCGTGCTTGCGGTTTCTGGTGTGTGCTCAGAGGCCGCTCTTCCCGTGACTGCAGCCTCGGGTCGCCCGAGCCGAGTCTCGCCGGCAGCTCTCCTGCTGGGTTGGGGGAATGAATCCCGAGTCCCCTGGTTCGGGAGCGTGGGCCCCGTGCGGCTCCCAGTGTGGCTGCATGTATGTCTCCATGTGTGACTCCAGCGTGACTCCGTGTGGCCCCCAGTGCAGCCCGTGTGCCGACTCCTCCCCACGTTCCTTGGCTGCTGCTCCCCTCCCCAGTGCTCTCACCTCATCCTTGCAGGTCTGGCTTCTGGGCCCCAGCGTTGTCTTTGGCCAGCCGCCCCAGACCTCCAGCCTCCAGCCTCGTGGCTGGCCTGGGCCCCGTTGTATTCGTCTCGCCCTGGTCAGCACGGGCTTAGGGCAGCCCTTGGTCTTGCTCACTCCAATGTTCCCAGGCTGGGGTCTGGCCCTGGAGAGTGCCGCCCCGGACCCTCGTGTCCTGCACCGGACCCCCGTGTGCCTCAATTCTTTTTTTTTTTTTTTTTTTGCTTTTTGGGTCACACCCGCGATGCTCAGGGGTTACTCCTGGCTCTGCACTCAGGAATTACTCCTGGCGGTGCTCGGGAACCATATGGGATGCCCGGATCGAACCCGGGCCAGCATGGGCTGGCCGCTGCAAGGCAAACACCCTACCCGCTGGGCTATCACTCCGGCTCCGCCGTGTGCCTCAATTCTGAGGAGCTGGGCCTTAGGTTAGGTGTGGACATTGCACATGGACACTCGCGGCAGCCATGTGCTGGTCAGGAAGGAGGCACAGGAGGGGAAGGAGGGTCCGTTTGAGCAGAACCAGATAGGCGGAAATACTGACGACAGAGACCAGGCGTCCTAGTGCTTCTGCTCAGCCGCCAGTTCCATTAGTGGGTGTGGGGGGGCTGTTCATGGGCTCACGGCGCTCAGACGTGGACCCTGCCCTGGGCGAGCCGCGAGTGCTCAGCGGCTGGTCCCAGCTGACTGCCCTCCCCGAGGGTTTCTCCGTCTGCCTCTCAAGCCTGTGCCCCTTTTCCTCGTGGTGCCACTGAGCCAGGTGAAAGGCTGTGCAGGAGGCACGGGGCTCGGGGTCCATCCTGACGCCCAGACGCGTCGGGCTCTGTGCTTGGGGCTCACTTCTGGCGGTGTTCGGGGCGGAGCTGGGGTCGGCTGTGTGCACAGCAAGCACCTTCCCTGCTGGACTGTCGCCCCAGCCCCTTCCCACCGTGTCCTCCGCCCCTCCTTTCCATTCTTGTGTTTCTATCCCCGTGATGAAGTTGTGTAAGGACCGCACCCTGACGTCCCTGGTGCCGGGGGCAGCTACAGTGCAGGCCCCTGTTGTGAGCGTGCGGCGGGCCCGGCACCCGTCTCCAGCTGGCGCGCTCAGCTGTGGGACACCGAGCGTGTCCTCCCTGGCAGCACCTTCTGGGCTCGGTGCCGCGCCGTGTCTGACGGCCTTTGCCAGCAGTGCCGGGGGGACCGCCCCGTTGTGGGTGTCGCCCCTGGCTTTCCCCGGGACTGCATCCAGCCCTTCGTCTCCCGACTCCTGGACATGGGGTCACGGTGTGGGCAGCCACCGTCCTGGTGCCCCAGAGCTGCCTTCAGGAAGAGGCGCTGCTGCCGCGGGGCCCGTGGCGTCCCAGGACAGACCAGCCGTCCTCTCTGCCTGCCGGTGACGCGTGCTCTGTCGCCCGCAGGCTGCACGAGGAGATCATCGACTTCTACCACTTCATGTCCCCATGCCCGGAGGAAGCTGCCATGCGGCGGGAGGTGGTGAAGCGCATCGAGACGGTGGTCAAGGACCTGTGGCCTGCGGCTGATGTGGGTATTGTCGGCTGCTGGCTTGGTCCCCACAGCCCGGGATGTGGGTATTGTCGGCTGCTGGCTCGGTCCCCACGGCCCGGGATGTGGGTATTGTCCACTGCTCGGCTAGTCCCCATGGCCGGCCCGGGGATGTGGGTATTGTCTGCTGCTGGCTAGGTCCCCATGGCCGCCGGGCTCGCCTCCCCACGGCCCAGGGATGTGGGTATTGTCAGCCGGCGGGATGTGGGTATTGTTGGCTGCTCGGCCTGCTCTGCTCGGTCCCCGCCCGGGATGTGGGTATTGTCCGCTGCTCTGCTAGTCCCCACGGCCCAGGGATGTGGGTATTGTCCGCTGCTCTGCTAGTCCCCACGGCCCGGGATGTGGGTATTGTCCGCTGCTTGGTCCCGCCATAGGAGCATGTCCTGGGGTTGGCGTGGGGCCTGGAATCGCTTGTAGCCCAGGTGCTGTGATTCCTCTGTGCCCCTGCAGGCCACCGCGGCCAGCCCCGGGCAGGCAGGAGAGAACAGGCACTGGTGGGGAGGGCGGCCACGCAGCAGCACCTCTGAGAGGGTCCCGGCTTTGGGTGTGGGTGGGACTGGTTCCTCCGGCTCCACTCGACTTAGAGAAACTCCTTCCGTTTGGCGATGGGGGGTCTGCTGGGGTCAGAGGCCGTGAGAGGGTCTCAGCCAGCCCCCTCCCCCTGTAGGTCCAGATCTTCGGCAGCTTCAGCACAGGCCTCTACCTGCCCACGAGGTGAGCGCCCGTGGGCGGTGGGCGGGCTTGGTGCTGTTGGCGGGTGGTCCTGTGCTCCCCAGCCCGGCCAGGCCAGAGCAGTCTGCCTGCACGGTTTGGTTTGGGGGCTCTGTCGGCGCTGCCTGGGGCTGCTGCTGGCTCTCATCTGTGTATGGGGTGTCCTGGCATCCCTCTTGGCCCCTGCCAGCACTTGGGACAGTGTTGGAAACCTGCTCCTAAACTTCTGCTCGTGACTCCTTTTGGCCTTAGAAGTTTCAATATGCCTGGGTATGTAGGCACTGAAAGAGGCACAGACACCAGCACCGGTTCTGATGACCGCAGGCTTATGATAATGTGCCGATGACCACAGGTTTACATTTATGTGCCAGTGACCGCAGGTTTACGTTAATATTTTGATGACCTCGGGTTTACATTAATGTGCCGATGACCACAGGTTTCTGTTATGCACTGATAACCACAAGTTTGTTTTAAAAACCTTCTGGTTGTCAGCTGTACAACCTCTTGAGGCCAAGCACCACAATTCCAGGAGCTTGGTTCTAGAATATTCCAGCAACTTGAGTTAGGAGCATTTATTTGATGAGGGTTTCTATTCAACTTTTAGAAAACGGCCGCTCACGCTTGCTTTGAGAGTCTCGTCTTGTCAAGGACTAGTTCCGTTTCCTGCACTTTCACAAGCGTTTGAGGCCTGTCCCCGTGCTGAGCAGTGCCAGGATGGGGGTCTGCGTTGGCAGGGCAGATGGGAACTGACCCCAGGATCCTCAGGGGTGCCCAGTGCGGAAAGCACAGGCTCGTGTGGGGCCTGGTGACCTGTGACCTGTGACCTTGGGGCGTCTCCTCTCAGAGTGGCCCCACCATGTTGCTGTGCCCTCTCTCTGCAGCGACATTGACCTGGTGGTCTTTGGGAAGTGGGAGCGGCCCCCTGCAGCAGCTGGAGCAGGCCTTGCGGAAGCACAGTGTGGCGAGCCGGGCTCCATCAAAGTCCTGGACAAGGCCACGGTGAGTGTGGGCGCTGCTGGACTCTGCCTGCTGGGAGTGGAGTCGGCCATGCGTGAGCTGCCGCAGCCCCTGGTGTCCCTGAGCCGGCCCCTCATGCTGGGGACACTCGGGGCTGCAGCTAGTGGTGCTCACTTGCCATGCGGAGCTCAGGGTTTGGGGCTCCCCCAGCCCGGGCACTGTGGTTCCTGGCCTGCCTCTGAGCACCTTTCGCCCGAGCTGACTCTGGCCTGCTCCGACAGAAATGCCTCCCTGCTTCCAGAGAGCACGGTTTTGGGGGCCAGGCATTGCCTGGGGGTGCAGGGAGGCCAGCGACAATGCTATTTAGTGAAGACTTTTCTGTTAAGTTACCTTAAAGATGGAAACTTTGGGACAGCTGTTTTCTGGGCTGTCCCTCTAGTCCTCAGCACTCTGGTGGTGTGGCACGAGGGCTGGCACTCGGACCCGCTGGTGCTGCTTACGGAGCCTGTGCTCCCTCTGAGCTGCCCGCGGTCCCTGGACACGACGGCGTTGGTACGCAAGATTCTTTCAGAGTGACTTTGGATGTTTCCTGAAGTTCTTCTGCAAAGATATCTGGCAACCAGGACCGGTCTTCCCGTCCAAGCCTCTGTGGGAGGCAGGGACCTGGGTGCTAGTGGGCTGGTGGGCTTTTGTCTCCTACCCACAGTGCCCTAACACACGCCCTACACGTACACACACGCGCACACACACACATGCACACGGTGATAATGCGTTTGCTCTGCAGCGAGGGGCAGGTCTGGCCGCTGTGAGTTCCTCTGGCACTGTCCTGATCTGGCTCTTCCTTTAGATCTGGGGACGTGGTGTATTGGCCCACTCGTCTCGCTCTGGACACCTGTGAGGCCCCCTGGGAGAGCCGCATCCTAAGGCATTTTTCTCAATGGACTCTTGGCAGGTGCCGATAATCAAACTCACCGACCAGGACACTGAGGTCAAGGTGGACATCAGCTTTAACATGGAGACGGGTGTCCGGGCAGCCGAATTCATCAAGAATTACATGAAGGTGTGCTTGCGGCCAGTGAGGCCTGCGGGGCTGGTTGTGCCGTGACGGGTCGGGCACTGCCGCTGGGCGTGTCGAGAAGCCGAGACTCTGCTCACTACCTCTCGGCTTGCTTTTCCAAGTGCGCTCTCTGCTGCGTCCAGCCAGTGGGCTAGTGGCCAGGGCGGTGCAGGGGCAGCTGGTGTTGGCCCGCTCAGTTCCTGTTTGGACAGGCTTCTGCCTGTGGAGGGGAGCGGGAGACCGCACCAGAGCGGCCCCGGGACTCCTGTGCCCAGGCACCCCCGCCCGGGACTTTGCTGTTCTGTCTCGCAGAGGCCGGGAAGGCTGCCCCTTCCCTCCCTGTGGCCCTTCTCTCAGACGGGCCCCCGTCCTGCACCCAGCTTGCATGCCTGTGGGCAGTGCCTGCGGATCCGGCCCGCTTCTGCCCAGGACTCTGTGTGGCCCATGAGTGACCCCCCTGCGGAGTCTCCGTGAGCACTCTCAGCTGTCTCTGGCATCTAGGCCTCCAGGGTGACCAGCCCAGGCTTTTGATGGTTGAGGTTTGGGTGATGCTCCCGGAGCATCGGGCTGTAGCCTCTGACGGAGACGCTCTTCCCTTTGCGCCCTGCAGAAGTACTCGCTGCTGCCGTACCTGATTTTGGTCTTGAAGCAGTTCCTCCTGCAGAGGGACCTCAACGAGGTCTTCACAGGCGGGATCAGCTCGTACAGCTTGATCTTAATGGCCATCAGCTTCCTGCAGGTGAGTGCGCTGCCGGGCACTGGTGCCGGGCGTGTGGCCTGGGCAGGTGCTTCTCTGTCACCTTGCGGCCTCCTGGTTCTGTGGCTCTGGCTTGGCTGCCCTCCCCCCACCCCACTGCTCTCACAGACAGGAAGGGTGCGGGCTCCTGAGGGGCCCTTAGAGCAGAGCCTGTGAGCTGGGCCCGCTCGGTCACGCTCCAGTGCTGTGTGGCGGGTGCGGCTCGCAGGGCCTGTGAGGGGCAGGGCTGGGCTGCGTCTCTTCGGGGCTGGGGCTGTCCCGATCCAAGGAACCGCGTGAGGGTTCGATTCCTGCCCTGCCGGTGAGACACTGACCCGTTGGGTTGACTGAGCTCCCTGAGGGTCACGGGCGGGGCAGGGTAGAGCCCAGAGTGGACAATCATCCCTGCTGTCCCGGACCCCCGCCCCTGGCTGTGCTGGCGAGGCGCACCCAGCCCTGTGCTCAGGCCGCAGCATCGGAGCCACACTCGGCCCCAGGCTCCCCTCTTCGCCGCTCTGGGGGACCATGAGGTGGCTCAGGGGGCTCTTGGGGTGCTGCTGACCTGCCAGGCCTAGGGAGGGCCGGGGTAGCTGCTGGTCTCTGCCCAGTCCTTGCCCCTTGGGCCCCAGCAGCCGAGCTGCCGAGTGGAGGTCGTCAGGTGCAGCCCCGTCTGTGGGATGCGGGTGTTGGTTCTCGCCAGGTGGCAGCGAGGAGGGCGGGGAAGGTGCGGCTGAGGGGTGCGGGTGGCTGCAGCCGCCCTGGGCCGCCCATTTCCTCACAGGATGCGCCTCCCTGCAGAGCTCTGCCGGGTGCTTTCTGCACGTTCTCTCTGACTCCTTCCGCGGCCGGACATGGCGGGGTTTCTAGGCGGGTGCCCAGGGGACCGCATCCTCCGCAGAGCCCAGCCGCCCGCCCCAAGCAGTGCCGCGTTGCCCGCCAGGCGCCCTGCTGGGTCTCGCTGGCACTGTGTGGCGCCCAGCAGGAGGCAGCTTGGCCCCCGTGAGTCTGTCCCCTTCGTGCAGACGGCCGGTGCTGTGGGGACGCACTTGGGTCAGTGTGAGAACTTGCTGAGGGTCCACACACGGGCAGGCTCACCCCTTCACGGCTGACTGTAGGGTGCTCAGTGCTGACGCTGTGGTCTGACGCTATGTATGTATGTATGTGTGTGTGTGTACATATGTATGCATGTACGTGTATGTATGTATGCGTGTGTATGTACGTGTACATATGTATGTACATGTGTATGTATGTGTGTACGTGTGTATGTGTGTACGTGTGTATGTATGTACGTATGTATATATGTACATGTGTATGTATGTATGTATGTACGTATGTATGTATGTATTTTGCTACTTTGGGGGTCACACCTGGAAATGCTCGGTTACTGCTGGCTCTGCACTCAGGAATTACTCCTGGCAATGTTCGGGGACCATATGGGATGCCGGATCGAACCCTGGTCAGCCACATGCCACCCTCCCTGCTGTGCTGTGCTGTTGCTCTGGCCCCCTGCGGTTTTTTTTTTTTTTTTTTTTTTGCTTTTTGGGTCACACCTGGTGACGCTCAGGGGTTACTCCTGGCTCTGCACTCAGGAGTTACTCCTGGCGGTGCTTGGGGACCATATGGGGTGCCAGGGATCGAACCTGGCCGGCATGGGCCGGCTGCGTGCAAGGCAAACGCCCTATCCCCTGGGCTATCGCCTCCGGCCCCCTGCGGTTGTATTTACAAAGGAAAGTTACACCCACCAGCTAGTCCCTAACTTAAGCTGTGGGGTTATGTATGTTTATAACAGTTTGTGTCCCAGTATGTTACCTGGTGCTCAGTGTCAGCAAATGGCTTGTTTACCTGTTTGCTCTCCTGTGGAGAATTCCTCGGCGGCACGGGGTCGTGAGTGGACGGCTGAAGCGGCCTTGCCTGTGTCGGGGTCTGCAGCTGCTCGGGCTCACATGCCCAGAGGGGCCAGAGCTCACTGCCCAGCGCCTGCAGTGGGGCCGAGGGTTCTGCGTCCTCAGCAGTTCGGGCTGTGCTTGGTAAAGGGCCCCTAAACCTGCAGGACGCCAGCAGCAGGTCACAGAGCCGGTTTTCGGAGCAGTCCGCGGCCTGCCTGCTGGCTGGGCCCGGCCCTCAGCTGCCTGCTCTGCTCTCACAGCTGCACCCAAGGATCGACGCCCGGAGAGCCGACGGGAACCTGGGGATGCTGCTGGTGGAGTTCTTCGAGCTCTATGGGAGGAATTTTAACTACTTGAAAACGGGCATCAGGATCAAAGAAGGAGGCGCCTACATTGCCAAGGACGAACTCATGAAGGCCATGACGAAGCGGCCACAGGCCGTCCATGCTGTGCATCGAGGACCCGCTGCTGCCCGGTGAGGGGACGGGAGGAGAGCTGAGTCCTGCTGCCCGGTGAGGGGACGGGAGGAGAGCTAAGCCCTGTGTCTGCTGCTTCTTGCACTGACCACAAGCCTAGGCCATGTCCGCACTGGCCGCTTCCCGCCCGCATGTCGATGATGAATCCCTACATGTTTGCCCAAACTCCTCCCGACCCGCACAGCAGTGACAGGCCAGAGCGCACTCGCCCTAGGTGGGTTTTTAGCCGTGTCCGGTCGGTGATTGGGGTACAGGGCCGTCTCCTGGTGGGCCTCAGTGCATCTGCGAGCCAGTGCTGGGCCGCCTGGGCAGGGGTGGCCACTCACAGCCTTCTCTCCGTCTCAGGGAACGACGTGGGCGGAGCTCCCTATGGGGCCATGCAGGTGAAGCAGGTGTTTGACTACGCCTACATCGTTCTCAGCCACGCCGTGTCGCGCCGCCAGGTCCTACCCCAACAGAGACTCGGAAAGGTCAGGCGGCCTCTCCCGTGTAGGGCTGATAGCCACCCTCCCCTGACCCCTGACCCGGGCCTGCTCTCTGGGGCGTGTTGGGCAGGGCTCAGGGGTGACCCAGTGACTGGGGAACATGCCACAGGGCCAGGATCGAGCCAGGCTAGAGCTCGCCTCGGCTGTGCTCCAGGCCGGAGCCTTACCCCGTCCTGCTCTCTGGCCCCAGGAGGGGGGGGGGGGGGGACGCTGCGTCCGGGAGCGTCTGTGGCCTCAGTTCTGTCCTCTCAGTGCTGTCCCTCTGGGCCCCAGGCGTGCTCAATGTCTTGGGGCCGGGAAGCAGCAGTGGTGACACTCGGTGACCTCTGTGGCGGAGGCGGCTGCCCGGCGTTGTCTGTAGTCTGGCTGGAGATAACTGGGTTCGGGCTGCTCCCGAGGCACCGGCCGGCCCTGTATGTGGTCGGGTACGTTTGGGCTCAGGCGCCGCCAGCCCTGTGTGTGTGATCGAACCCTTGCCCGGCACTGTAGGCCAGGCCTCAGGTGCGTCAGGCTCTGCCAGGGGATGCAGGCGTTTCCCTGCGCCTCTTTCTCGGCACAGCCACATCACGGTGCAATAAGAAGGGGCTCCTTGGGTGCTCCGGCGCCCTGTTGGCCTGACTCCCACCCCACCCTTCTGCAGCACTCTCGGAAGGATCATCAAGGTGACGCAGGAAGTGATTGACTACCGGCAGTGGATCAAGGAGAAGTGGGGAGCAGAATCCACGTGGTGCCGGAGCTGGGTGAGTTGGTGTCCGCGGGCCGGCAGACCCTGTGTGGCCGGGAGCTTCCTGTGCGACCCGTGAGCTCGGCTCAGACCCAGCAGGCCTAAGGCCACTGAAGTTCCTCCCCCTCTCGGAGAGGAGCGAGGTCACGGTCACCTGAGTGTGGCGTTTCGTCCGGCCTGATGCTCGATGTTGGCACTGGACTTGTAACATGCACACGTGGATCTTGGCGCCGGTGCCTTCCGTTTTGTGGCGCGATTGCAGCCCAGTGTGTGCTCCCAGATGCCGAGGCGGAGTCCCAAGCTCCCATCCATTCGTTGTCCCTGTTCAGGGACAAACTATAGTGTGGAAAGTGACTTCGGTGCTACGGTGTTTCCCGGAACGGACTCTCATGGTGTGGGCGGTGGCAGGCGATTGGTTCCGAGCCGGGCAGTTTCCGGCCTGGTGTGCGGTTCTGTGTGGCACTGACAGCGGCCCTCCCCGCAGACAACCGGATTAAGATCAAAGAGCGCGCCAGCCCCTGTGATGCCGAGAAGGTGCCGGGCCGAGAGCCTGAGTCCCCCCGGGCCCGCGGCTCACCCTTTCCCTGCCCAGCCACCAGCTGCTTTCCTCCGGCTCCTCCACGTCCTCCGTGTCCTCGCTCTCAGGAAGTGACATCGTGAGTGCTCAGCGCCTCCCTCCCCACCCCAGTCCCAGCTCTGCCCCCGGGTCCCGGGAGCCGCCCTTGCTTCCCGCCCAGAGCGCAGCCCCCCGTGGTGGGCGCTGCCAGTCTGAGACCAGCTGGGTTCCCACCGCTGGGTGACACCTGGCGGCGTCGCGGGCCTCCGCTGCCCTGGGCCCTGGCGGGACTCGGCCGTGACACTGGTGCCGCCCTGCTGTGGGGGAATCTCCGGCTTCCGAGCCGCTCGGCACGGGTCTGGGCACTGCCATGGTGGCGGCGGCGAGAGCAGTTCTGAGGCCCCTTGCAGGTCGGGCCCCTGCAGGAAGTGAGGACCGACTGGCCGGCTGGTTCCAGCAGACCCTGAGCCCGGCCCAGCCCCTTCCCCAGAGCAGGGCAGTGCCGCAGGGGCTGCAGCCTTGCTTTCTGCCCCCAGGACTCGGACACCGCCGCCTGCAGCATGCCCAGCGTTTACCAGCTCAGTCTGCAGACCGCGGCGCCCCTGCTGGCTGGCCTCCCTGCCGCCCCTGCCCGTGCCAGCGGGGAAGGCCCTGCCCGCAGCTTCCAGGACCTTGGTGGTGACGACCAGCTCACAGGTATGTGCCCAGGACCCCCTGCGGATGGTAGGGGCCGCGGGCAGCTGCAGATTAGACGGGGGCACCCCAGCTGCTCAGAGGCGCCTTCCCAGCTGTGTGCGGCAGGCGCGGCCCTGAGGGCTGGACGGTTCTCACAGTCCAGACCCCGTTGTCTAGCCCTGCCCAGTGTGGCCTCTCGAGGGACATGCTCACCTGTCCACCTTCTGGCAGGCGACTTGCCACATTCCTCTGGGCACCATAGTGCCCCCTGCAGTGGGGCCGCCCAGGCACGAGAGCGCCAGTTTCCCAAGTCGAGTGTGCATGAAGGCCTGGCAGAGTCCTGGGCACCCTCCGGCTCTGGGCCCCTGTGTGCCTGTGCTAGCGCCCTGAGCTTGCTGACCCCTGGGGGCCGTGCCCTCGCCACTGCCCGCCTGATGTCCCCTCTGCTCCAGACCAGGTTTACGGTCCCTCCCCTGGCGCTGGGTGTGGCCCCACTGCCCTGCAGACAGGTGGCTGTGGACGGAGCGCCCGCCCTGAAGGCCGCACACCACCTGCCCTCCCCGGCCATCGCCGCGCGCCACCCCCCCCCACTCACCAGCCCTCACCTCTACCACAAGGTGAGTGTGGCCGGCCTGGGGTGGGAGGGGTCGTCGACCTGCAGCAAGGTGGCTGCCTGCTCCTCAGTGAGTCAGTGCTGGGCTCGCGTCACTTGAGCTGGGTGGACGCCGAGAGGCTCCAAGCCACTCTCCAGGAAACACTCGGAACCATGTGTGGGGCAGCCTTCTCCCTGCCGCTGTCCCAAGTTCTCCTGGCTCTGACGTTTCATCCTGGATGGCCAGTGCTGTCCCCGGGCTCAGTGCTGGCCTCCTGGGCATTGGTGGCGAAGCTCTAGAACGTTCCTGTATGTGGGTCTCCCGGGCGGCTCTCCCTCTCGGGGGCCCTTCTCCCTGGCCGCACCGCGCCTCCCGGTGCTCAGCACGTAGTGGCAGGCGTGTGCTGTGCGTGGTGGCCAGCCACGGCAGGGAGCCGCCTTCTCTGGCCACAGGGGTCCTTGTGGGCGCCCTGCTCCCCTGCTCTGCTCAGCCTCTAGCCTGCCCCTCTCTGTCCGCAGCACAGTGGCATGAAGCTGGCCATGAAAGGTTCCCACGGCCACGGCCAGAGTGGCAGCTACGGCTCCGTGGGCAGCGGGGCGTCGCGGCCCCCGTCGGCAACCGGGGACATCACCAGTATAACCGCACAGGCTGGAGGAGGAAAAAGCACACGCACTACGAGGGACAGCCTGCCCGTGAGCCTCAGCAGATAGTGCCGGGACAGCCCTGCGCGGACGTGCGGACGTGGGGCTGGTCAGCTCGCGCCTGTGGGCTCCGTGGCCGAGGAAGCAGCCGGCACTCCTGGAGGCCTTGTTGGCGCGGCCGAGAGGGGAGTGCCCGGCTCAGGCAGGTGGGCCGCCCCTGCTCACCACCCGCACGCCACGTCCGCGGCTCTGTGACTGGTTTCTCTGTAAATACTGAAGACTTATGATTTGTGCAATAACTCAGATATTTCTTATTTAATTTCATATTTTCACATAAGTTATATTTAAGGGAGGAAGGGATTTTTTTAAACGCGCCGAGCCTTTCCCGAGTCGCATTTTCTAAGTTGGGTTCATCGTGTTGCCCCCTGGCCATGGCGACCCCTCCTGTCCTTGTTCTGTGTGAGGTGGTGCTCGTGGGGCCGGGCTGCGCCCTGAGGTCATCTCGTGCTGACAGTGGAGTTTTAGAGTTTTGGGTTTTGTTCTTTTAAACTCGATAACAAATCCAGCATCTAAAGTGCCAGAAGTGAACTTTGTGGGGGCGAGGCTCGGCAGTTGCCCGGCCGGGCAGCGGGAAGGGGTTCTGTTGATTCCGTGCGGGATCTGTCGCAGTTGCCTCCGTTCTGTCAGAGCAATCTAGGAGGCGTGTCGGGGCAGGGAGCCGAGGCGCTGCCGCCGGGCCGCCCTGAGCATGGGGCAGGGCAGTGGTCCTGGGGGGTCAGCCCTCACCCCCCTCTTTAGATGGGGTCTGCGAGTGGGGCGTGTCAGAGACACCCAGTGACTGCCACAGACGGGGCCGTGGCGCTGCTACCGCAGCACTGGCTGCCGTGGCTGCCGCGCTCTCTCTCCGGACATTCCAGCGTAGGTAGCACGTTTCCTGCCGTTCCCAATGAACGAGTTAGCCAAAATATTTAAAGCTATTTAAATTGTGAACTTATTGATCAATATTTATAAAACCGATAGATAGGCCTGTACTAATCTCTCCCCGTAGCAATATTGACTCTTCCCACCGGGCCGGGCCTTCGGCAGCCGCGAGGAAGCCAGGCAGGGCTGCCCCGTCCGCTCCCTTCCTGGAGCCGGATGAACGGGCCTGGTCCCGGGAGGTGTGTGTGCCACAGAGATCATGTGTCTGTCCGTTTCGGCGCGCGTAATGAGACGGAAGCTAAAATTGACATATTTTTATGTAAAGTTTTTCTATTCTTTGATTTTTAATAAACTTTGGAAACCAGGTTGTGTGCGCGTGTGTGTGCGTTGGGGCGGGGTGGTGGCTGCAGTCCCAACTCCCGGCCTTCCCGGGCGGCTAGTGAGCCCCCTGGGTCTGTGTGGGCCAGTGCTCTCGGGGCTGCGGGACCACCTGAGTGTCCGTCGCTTCTAGCCTTGGACTCCAGTTTGGTCTTTGGTCCGTGGTCAGTTAAAAGTAACCCCCTGGTCACGCTATTTCCAGCTTTCTCAAGGGAGGGCACAGACACCGTTGGCGGCTCAGGGCGGAGCCCTGGTCCCGGGCATTGTGAGTTGCCCGTGTGTTCTCTGCCGTCCCGCCCCAGCCTGATGTTCATGAGGCTCGTGGGGTCAGTGTCAGGTTGCTGAGCAGCACCTTTGCCTCCCTGGGGCTTCTGGGCGCCGGCCCTGGGGCGTGAGATATGGGGCGCCCAGGCCTCCAGGGACCGGTGGCTCCGGCACTTTTGGTGCTGGAGCGGGTGCCTGGGGGGTGCAGTGCTGGGGGGCGGCTGCAGAGACGGGCACCGCCCGGCCGTGCTGCTCTGCTGGTCCTTCGCTTGGTCATGTGCCACAGTGTTGGTCCTGTAGCTGCCGGGCTCGTGTCCACTGCCCCCTTCCAGCCCCAGTGTTGCAGCCCGAGTACCTCTGGCCCCCGTTTCCCGTGTCTCAGCCCCCAGGTCCCTGAGATGCGTGTTTTGCTTCCTTTCTTGCCGAGGTCCTGCCCATCAATAAGACACCGGAAGCTGGGTTAGGACCCAGAGAGCCTGCTGGGAGGCGCGCGTGCCCGCACGCGCTCCACAGGCACGCTCACAGGCCATGGGGCTCACCCACTGAGCCCGTGTGTGCGGGCATGAGTATGCATGCAGCGTGCCACACACACATGCTCCTGCAGGCATGTGTGCACACGATGCTTGTGTGCACACCCATGCATAGACGCATACCCGATACACGGATGTGTGTACACAGGCACATGCATCAAAACACATGTGTATGTATGCAGGGTGCATATACACGCAGACACCTGCATAACCATGTGCACACTCACGCAGGCACACAAACAGACGCAGGCCTAAGCGCACACAGCTTGTGCAGGCAGGCAGGCGAGTAGGTGCTCTCCCGCTTCTGACCCACAGCTGGCCTTTCTGCCTCACCGGGGCTGTTGGCTTTATTATTACTAGGAATTCATTACTACCTGCCTACCTCAATGCCATCTGCCTTTTGTTTGTTTCTGGGCCACACCTGGGGGTGCTCAGGCCTCGCTCCCGGCTCTGCACTCAGGGATCGTGCCTGGCGGGACTCACCCGTGTGGGATGCCGGGATTAAACCTGGGTCAGCCGCATGCAAGGCAAGTGCCCTCCCGCTGTCCTGGCGCTCGGGCCCCTCCCTCTGTCTTCAGTAGCTGAGCAACAAGCCTCGTCCCAGTGAGTCCATCTTCCGGAGACATGTCCACCAGTGGCTCAAGGCTGTGCCCGAGTGTGGGGACCGGAGAGGGCGTCGCACCTACCCACGCCCAGCGTCTGGGCAACGTGGAGCCGGGTCGGTCCCATCCTTGGCCTTGAGGTCTTTCCTGAGTCCTGTTGGTGCAGGGCAGCCGGAGGGGCAGATGGTCCACTTCGCTTGTTTCACCCTACTTGCTTTCACCTCCCCTCAGTGCACCTGCAGGGCAGGTGGACCTGGACAGGTCAGTGGGGTCAGCGGGTAAGATTGCCCCAAGCCTGTGCTGCATTGCTGCCGCAGGCCAACAGGGGTGCGCTCACTACTCGCTGAACATGGGTGGCAATGGAGAACGGGCTTCAGCAAGAGCCGGAAGCGAGAGGCGCCCAAACTGCGGGAGTCCTGGCTGTGCCCCAGCCCGGACTTGATTGCAGGGTGCTCACGAGAGAAAACTGCACCTAGGCTGGGTCCTGGGGAGAAGAGAAGATGCTGGGCCCCCCTCTCAGCTCCCCCCCAGGGACAGTCATGGGGCGGGGTCTTGCCGTGGGATTGGGCCAGCATGGGTGTGCAGACCACCGTAAGCCTCAGAGTGATGCCCTGTAAACTCTCCAAATAGGTGCTTCCAAGGGTGCGCCTTTAGATGTTGAATGACAGCGAGATTCGGTCATACAGTATTCCAACACTCGGTCCACCACTGCACATTTACCAGCACCAGGCTGCCCAGTTTCCCCGCCTGCCAAGGCACCGCTTTGATGGGGCTCCAGAGCACTTGGCCAGAGGCTCCCTAGGCCCTCCTTGAGTTGTATGGTGGGTCTGATGGTGTGTGTCCCCAGAATGAGTCCACACAAAGCGGGCCCCCATACACACAGTGTGCCCACACAAAGACACAGTGGGACCCCATGCACACTATGGGCCCCCATACACACAATGGGCCTTCACAACAACACAAAATGAATCCCCCATACACAATGGACCCCCACAATGGCACATACATGGACCGCCATACAATGAACCCCCCCAGTGACAAAATGGACCCCCATAAACACGATGGACCCCACAATGGCACATACATGGACCGCCATACACACAATGAACCCCCCGTGACAAAATGGGCCCCCATAAACACAATGGACCCCCCACAATGGCACATACATGGACCATCATACAATGAACCCCGTGACAAAATGGACCCCCATAAACACAATGGGCCCCCACAATGGCACATACATGGACCGCCATACACACAATGGAACTCCCCAGTGACAAAATGGACCCCCCATAAACACGATGGACCCCCACAATGGCACATACATGGACCACCATACACACAATGAACCCCCACAGTGACAAAATGGACCCCCCATAAACACGATGGGCCCCCAAAATGGCACACCAAAGTGGACCTCCAATGCACACAATGAGCCTTCACAAATGACACACAAAATAGGCCCCCATACACACAATGACTCCTCTACACACAATGACTCCTCTACACACAATGTACGCCCACAGTGAAACAACCCGCTTACACACAACCCGCATGTACACCCAGTCGACTCCTCATGTACAGTGACTGCACGATGGATCTCACCCAACGGACACCCCCACACAGTGGTCTCCCCCTCATCCCCCAAGTGAGCTCCCACCAGAACCTGCTTCTGCGCCCCACTGTCACACCGTACCTGGCCGGGAGAGGGCTGGCGGGGGCCTGAGGGGCCCAAATGCTGCTCCCGGCACCTGCTTCATAAGACACCGCGGTTCTCCGGCCTGCAGCACCTGTGCCCCAACAGGTGAGTTCGGGCCCGAAGCAGCAAGAACCAAGCGGATGGGCCTCCCGGTGCTGGTGTGACCCGCCAGGCTCAGACTCCTGCTCGGCTCTCAGCCTGCCGGGCTCTGTGGGGCCACAGCTCCCGGCTTCTTCCTCAGCCTCACGGATGAAGATGCTCAGACTCAGAGGAGAAAAGCTCACTGGGAAGGAGGCGAGAAAAAGGAAATGAAGGCCCAAGTGGGAGAGTGGGAGACGTTCCTGGCGAGCTCTGGACAGCCCAGAGAGCCCTGGACAGTGACAGTTGCTTAGCCCCGGATAGCCTGGACAGCCCTAGACAGCCTTGGGCAGCTTCAGCAGTTCTGAACGGCTCCAGACAGTTCTGGACCACCCTGGACAGCCCTGGGCAGCCCTGGACAGCCCCAGATCACACTGCACAGTCCCAGGGAGCCCTAGACAGATCCAGACAGCCCTGGACAGCCCTGAGCACCCCTGGACAGCCCCAAACAGCCCCTGCACTGACCCGTACAGCCCTGGACTGACCCGAACAGCCCTGGACAGCCCCTGAACAGTCCTGGACTGACCCGAACAGCCCTGGACTGACCCGAACAGCCCTGGACTGACCCGAACAGCCCTGGACAGCCCTGAACAGTTCTGAACTTCCCAAAACAACCCTGGACAGCTCCAGACAGCCCTGGACAGCCCTGGACAGCTCCGAACAGCCCTGACAGAGACAGACACCCTGGACTGACCCAAACAGCCCTGGACAGCCCCAACAGCCCTGGACTGACCGAACAGCCCTAGACTGACCCGAACAGCCCTGGACTGACCCGAACAGCCCTGGACTGGCCCGAACAGCCCTGGACAGCTCCAGATAGCCCTGGACAGTTCCGAACAGCCCTGACAGAGCCAGACACCCTGGACAGACCCAAATAGTCCTGGACAGCCCCAAACAGCCCTGGACTGACCCGAACAGCCCTGACAGCCCTGAACAGCCCTGGACTGACCCGAACAGCCCTGGACTGACCCGAACAGCCCTGGACTGACCTGAACAGCTCTGGACTGACCTGAACAGCCCTGGGCAGTCCAGAACAGCCCTGGACTGACCCGAGCACCCCTGGGCAGTCCAGAACAGCCTGGACAGCCCCAAACAGCCCTGGACAGCCCCAAACAGCCCTGGGTAGTCCAGAACAGCTCTGAACTGCCCCAAACAGCCCTGGACAGCTCGAACAGCTCTGACAGAGCCAGACAATCCTGAACAGACCTGTCCAATTAGTCCTGGACAGCCCCGAACAGCTCTGGACAGCCCCGAGCAGCCCTGGCAGCTATGGACAGTGCTTCCACTTCCTGCCTGCCCTCACAGGGCCCTTCTTGATGTTGGACATCCAGTGTGGTTGCACGCAGCAGGAAACGCCAGGCTCAGGGTCCCGCTCAGCCCTCTGCAGGTGCCTTCTGGGGTAGGTGAGTGTGGGCGAAGTGTGTGGAGTGAGTGGCAGCCTTGGGGGATTGATGGGTCAGAAGTCAGAGGGGGAAAGGAAGGCCCAGACAGCCGCAGTATCCCTAGACACTGACAAGAGGTGACGGGGAGGTCAGAGGGGTGGGCGGTGGACTCAAGTGTGTGTGGGGCCCGAACAGGTTGTGTTCGAGGGTTCGTGCACATCCACTGGCGTGACTCTTCCATCACAGCCCCCAGAGTTCCAGAAAGGCCCGGCTGGTAGTGCTGGTTCCTGGAAGGTTTTTCCCATTATTTTCTTTCTTTCTTCTTTTTTTTTTTTGCTTTTTGGGTCACGCCCGCAATGCTCAGGGGTTTCTCCTGGCTCTGCACTCAGGAATTACTCCTGGCGGTGCTCGGGGACCATATGGGGACGCCGGGATCGAACCCGGCCAGCACAGACCGCCAGGTGCAAGGCAAACGCCCTACCCACTAGGCTATCGCTCCGGCCCCTTTTCCCATTATTTTCATGGAGCTCTTAGTTTATGGGTCCACTTCGGTTAAAGATGTTGCTTGAGTTTGTAAGAATTGATTGTGTGCTGCTGTTATCTGAGAGGACAGGTCTTGGCGTCCTCGTGTGCAGATAAATGAGATCCCTGCTTTACCCTAAGGAGCGGAATTATAATGGCATCACTTTACAGTGTCTATAATTACAGCTCACTTTTGTGCTGAGTTTGATTTTTCGTATGTGAGCAGCACGTATATCCAATATTCCAAGCCAGGGCAGCCAGTACTACTTAGAAAAAAAATCTAGAAAAACATTCAGAATAGAACAAAAATGTCCCCAGCTCGCTCACACATTAAACCAGAGCAACCTGCCAACTGTCCTTGGGTTATGAACATTCGTGTTTCTCCTTTTGTTCAGATCTGTGAGCTTCTAAATAGGGAAGAGAATTCCCCCAATTAGCTCATCAGATGCCATGGGTGACCCTTAGCAGCAGGCCGGAGGGGTTCGCCTGGGGCACTCTAGCCCAGTTAGCTGTTTGGGCAGGCACTGCTGTGCCGGGTGCCCTGCTGCCTTCGCACAGAGGGGCCTGGCCAACGGAATGCACGGAGCGTCTGGTGCTGGGAGGGGGCCCAGGCCTGGGTGCTCCTGGGTGCTCTGACCCTTGGCGCTACCTCCACAGTCTGACTTGAAGTTTTTTTTTCAAAGTGTTTGAAAATGGTTTATTCTATTTCTTTTTCTTTATGGGTCACACCCGGCAATATTCAAGGGTTCCTCCTGGCTCTGCACTCAGGAATTACTCATGGTGGTGCTCGGGGTTTGTGGAGGACCTATATGGGATGCTGGGGATGGAACCGGGTGGCCTCATCTAGGCGAATGCGCTCCCTGCTGTGCTCTCGCCCTGGCCTCTCTTGTACTCCTCAATACTTTTGTTTAGTTAGTTAGCAACTCCAGCCCCCAGGGATCAGACCTGGTGGTGCTCAAGACACGTGCTGGGGTGGGAATCACAGGAGGAGGGGAGGGCAGATGGGAAGGGAAGGGTGGCGGGGCAGAGGGAAGGGCAGACGGGGGAGGGGGAGGGCAGATGTGGGGGAGGAGAGGGGAAGGGCAGACAGGGCAAGAGGGGGAGGGCAGACCAAGGCCTTGTCTGGGCTCGACTTTTTGAGCCATAGGCCCAAGCCCACATTTCTTCATTTTTAAAAGAAATTTTCATCTTCCAGTCTATGCTTTAAGAACTTTCTGATTGTGCTGCCTTCCATTTTGCTAATTCTATGTTTTCTGTTTCCATTTTTCTGTAAAAGCTTTGCATTAAGGGGCTGGAGAGATAGTACAGCAGCGAGGGGGTTTCCTTGTTCGCTGCTGACCCAGGTTCAAGCCCTGGCATTCCACAAGGTTTCCTGAGCACCGTCAGGAGTGTGATCCCTGAGCCTAGGGCCAGGAATAAGTTCTGAGCAACGCCAGGTATGGACTCAAAACAAAATCAAAGAAAATCCAGCTTTTCATTGAATTTCTAATTTTACATGTTTTATTTTTCAGGTCTGAGTCATTAAAAAATGAATTCCAGATCGCAATCATTCCACTGATGTTTCCTCTCATGTCTCTGTCTCCTTGTGCCTGTCAATCAGTCAGTGTAAAAGTCATCCTCTGCTACCTCTAGGGGCTGGGTCAGCTGCAAAGCTAATTTGGTTGATTTCCTATTACTCACAGCTGGTCTTATCTCACCTCCCGATCACGGATATTTGAAAGCTGAAGGACTTGAATGAAAGACAGAGGGTACCCCAAGTGTTCCATCTACCCCCAAGGACCCCAAGTGTTCCATCTACTCCCGGAGACCTGAGTGTTCCATCTACTGCCGGAGACCTGAGTGTTCCATCTACTCCTGGGGACCCCGAGTGTTCCATCTACTCCCGGGACCCAGAATGTTCCATCTACCCCCGGGGACCCCAAATATTCCATTTACTCCCTGAGACCCTGTACTGTTCTCTTCTACCCCGGGGACCCCGTGATATTATGTTCTGACCTGCAGACCCCTTAATGGTCTCTTCTCTTTGTTCCTGGTCAGCCCCTGCTCCCTGTTGGTTTTGGCCTCTGCTAGCCCCAAGCCTGTGTTTTCGCATCCCCTAGTGCTGAGCTGCAGCTCACAGGCCATTCAATAGGGTGCCTGGTGGACATCTTTCGCCTCCTGCCGGGCAGGGGAACTGGCCAGGCAGGGGTTTCATTAAGGCAGCGGAGATGAGTCTTCCAGCCCTGGTAAACTCTCCGACTTGCAGGAGTGTAAAGGAAAGGAAAACTCTTCATTGGCTGGTGGAATGTTTGTTCTGTACGTTGACTAGTTACAGCACATTTCATGTTTCTTAAGAGTGTGGTGTTGAAACAGTGGAAACACAATCCGCACTTTTATTTTCATAGCAGCACTATTCACAATAGCCAGAACCTGGAAACAACCAGTATGCCCGAGAACTGATGACTGGATAAAGAAACTGTGGTACATCTACACAATGGAATACTATGCAGCTGTCAGAAAAAATGAAGTTATGAAATTTTGCTATAAATGGATGGATATGGAAAGAATCATGTTGAGTGAAATTAGTCAGAAGGAAAGAAAGAGACATAGAATGACTGCATTTATTTGCATGACATAAATATACTAGGTGATCTTACCGAAAGTGGAAATTACCACAAGCGTGTGGGAGTCAGAGGTTGGTTTAGATAGAGAAGGGAACATGTGTGAATAAATGTCTAAAGTTCTGATGCTAACAGAGAACTGAGCATTAAATACAGACAAAAAAATGCAAATGATGGCTTCTAAGTGTACGTAGTGCACTTAGAAGTGTACAATGTGTGGGGAGAAGGAGGAGAGAGAGAGGGAGAGAGAGAGGAGATAAAGAACCTGCCATTTAGGCAGGATGTGGGAGGGGGAGGGAATTGGGGACATGGGTGGTGGCTGGGGGCACTGGTGGAGGGCGGGGTGCTGGAACACTGTGTGACCGAAACCCTAAGCGTGAACAGCATTGTAATTGTATATCTCACGGTGGTATAATAAAATGTTAAAAAAAAATAAAAAAAATAAAGGTATTTAGAGCCCTGCAAAAAAAAAAAAAAAGAGTGTGGTGTTGAAGTCTGTCTTTCCGAAATGCACACACCCAAGGCCCCTCTGCCCCCAGCTCTAAGCACACCTGCTGACTCAGAAGCAGGGATGAGAGTGTTCTCCTGCGTTTTCCTGATGGTGGTGGTATTGAGACACGGTTTTGAGCAGCTCCAAACATCAGCAGCTCCTTTTAACACAGCTCACAAAGTCGACTTCTATTAGCTTTCAGAGGTGGCATTCTGAAGCCAATTTGTAGCTTCTGCTGCGGTGCTTTCTCGAAGGACTCATTTTATTTCTTGGAGAAAACAGGAATTCCCATGATAGGTTGTGACAGCGTGGTCAGTGTGGGAGCCAGTGGGGCGAGCAACTGCCTGTGGCAGTGGCGCAGGCCCCAGAAACGCCCTGTGCCCCCTGGGGGCACTCCCCCTTAGCAGTGGGAGTTGCTCTATCTGGGACTTGGGGACACCACATGCACCAGGTCTCAGAGATGTCCGACGTTGCTCTGCCTGCAGGAAACCCAGATTTTGCCTCTAGCACCTGATGGGGCTCAGCCGCGCCCAGCTGACCTCCAGGCAAAACCAAATGAAAACCTAACAACCTCCACCACCAATGAAACCCCAATGGCCAGAGTATAAACGGTCTTAGCTGTGTCTCTGCTTCGTCTTTGGGGAGTACCTGTGCCATGGAGCACGGAGCTTCCTACGTCCAGTGCTCAGCTCTTGTCAGAGTGACCACTGACCACACTCCTGTCTCTCAACTCCTTCTCCCCCAGAATCTGAGGCAGCTACCAACTCAGGACTGTCCCTCCTGACCCTTGTTTCTACTGTTCTTGGGTGGTTTTATTAATAGATTTTTGTCTTAGAGTATGCTTTTTATGATAGTACTATAGTCTTTCCATTTTTGTAGCTTGTTTTCATGGGATCAGTAAGTGCTCATACAACTCCACCAAAATGTTCTTGTAAGCTGTGTCTTTCAGTGACATATAATACAGCTATTTTATCTTAGGTTGAGGTCAACAGGAATTAAGTTTCTATGACATATGTCCAGTCATTTAAAACTCGCCAAACTTTAAGTAAAGTTGGACACACGACAGCCCCAAAGTGCATGATCCTGGAGTATAGTGGAACAGGAAGCGCGAGGGAAAACTCACGTAGACGTGGACGACGTACAGACCCCACAGCCAGGAAGTGACATTCATTAGTTCCGGACGATTTGCTTCTTTATATCTAGCTGACGCGTCTCAGGACGAGCCTCCTTAGACAAACACAGGCAGGAAGCGGCTTCCTTACTTAGCTCCCTGTTGGGCTGGAGATCGGGTTCCTTGGCCTGGACTTTTGATGTGCTCTTTGATGTTGCAGAGAAGCTTCTTTCTGGGCCAAATCTCGCTCCATTGACGTTTGCTGCCACCTACTTTTGCTGCCCTGGCAGTGAGGGGACGTTACAGCACCTGCCACTCAGACGCTGGGACAAATATGAGAATTACTTCTTTGCTTCCAAAGGCACTGTGTTCTTCTAATTTCTGAGTGTGTGCATGTGTGCGCGCGCGTGTGTGTGTGCACACAGATGTCTGGAGGAGCAGTGTGGGCAGGGGGCAGGACCCGTATCATAAATCATGTAATCCACCAAAAGCTCAGACTGCATCTCAGCTCCCCCGCTGGCATTTCACTACTGTCTCGTGTGACTCCGTTGGAGGCAAACCCTGTCTGTCCTTCAGAGCCAGCCACAAATTCTTATTTCGTTCCCCTCTTCTGCCCTAGGCCATTGTCTTGAAAATATGGGTAACTTTGGTTTCGCTCTACCTTTTTAGTGGCAATGATTAACCCCAAACGTTACTTGGCATATTACCCATGTGGGCACTTATGCAAGATCTGCTTTACTGCTTCTTCTGGAAGCAACCTAAAGTGCTCTGAAATGGGGGTGGTGTGCAGCGACACGATCCAACCCACGCCTGAAGGCTTGAATTTCGCCCAAGAAAAGGGAAACAGCTGCAAGCTGCAGGCGGAAAGACCACTAGGGGGTGCTCTGCCATCACGGAGGGAAAACCTGGCTCTCTGTGTGTGTGTGTGTGTGTGTGTGTGTGTGTGTGTGTGTGTGTGTGTGTGTGTGTGAAGGTGGGGGTGCCTCTGTCGTGCCCGTTGGCAGTTCAGGAGGATTCTGGCAACTCCTGCTAATGGCCCTCACCGCCCTTGGTGGCTTTTCCTCATTGTCTCACCTTTCTCTCTGGCCCATCTCGTGCTCTCAGGTGCGGAAACAGCCGGGCACCGTCTCTCAAGCTCTGGCTTTTGAAAGAAGCCATTTTTCCTTCCCTTTTTTTATTTTTCTCCAACAGTTCCGCAGGTGACAAGTGCCTAAGTGGCAATCTTTGCTCTGGGCTCATGGTTCTCGGGGGCTGGAATTCTGGACTAGAGTCGTTCCTCCCTCAAAAACCCCTATGTCAGGCCAGAGAGCCAGTGCAGGGGTGTGGGCACTGCCGGACACAGTCCCTGGCACTCTGGGTGGTCTCTGGAGCACCAAGTGACCCCTGAACACCGAGCAGGAGTAAGCTCTGGCGCACTGTTAGCTGTGGCCCTAATCTACAACCATCCATCCCCCAAAAAAAAAAAGCCACCAAAAAATAAAATAAAGTCCAACTCCAAATAATTTGGAAATCAATTGTGTGAAGACACTCTTCTGTGAGCAGCCTTGTGACAGCACGTTTCCTAGCCCTTTGGGCTGAAGGAGGGACAGATTTGTGCCCCTGGGCTGGCATCACCGAACTGCCTCTCACACACTTCTGAGACGGTGTGTGGTCCGGGGGGCCTTCCCTACAGGGAGCTGAGAGCCCGCGGACATAGGGGTGTGACTGTAGAAGGTGTTTGCTTGACTCCCAAGCTTCTAGGAGGGGCTGCAGTCACAGGCGGCTTTGTGGGGGCAAGGATTGAGCTTTTCTGTGCCCAGCGCTGAGCCTTTGAGAGTCGTTTGTTCTGGCAGCATATTCTACCCTGCCCTGACGAACATGCTCGTTATCCAGAGCCAGAGAAAACGGCATCTGCAATAACTATAAAGGGCAACGTTCATGCAGAAACAAGAGGTAGCAACAATGATTTCAGAGCGGTTTAAACCAATCCTGGTCTTTAGGAAACGGAACTTGAGATTTCTGGAAGAGTCAGAGAGTGGGTAGGTGTTGGTGGCGAGACAGCCCAGAGAGACTGAACCGGTTCGAATCCCAGGTACAGCACTTCCAGGGACGGCCCTGAGCACGGAGCCAGGCGTAGCTCCTGTGCGCTGCGGAGTATGGACCATCATTTTAAAAAAATGGTGGGGTAAACCATTCTTGATTTCTCTGAAAGAGCATCAAGGGCTAACAGCGATGTTTTTTTATTTCATTTCAAACGTCTTAATTTTTTGGTTACCTCTATACCAATTCCAAATGTAAACTCTTTATTTTCAGTCGTAAGGTCGTAGTAGAAATGAGGGGAAAATCACAGTCTCCTCAAGAGTTTGACAGAGAAAAAGGGAGTTTCTCTGTCAAAAAAGGGAGGCATTTTCCATGAAAGCACGAGGAAACCATGGGCTGGCCAGAGGGAAAGGGAAGCCCCGGCCTGGCCCTGGCTCTGGCGGACCCTGGACCCTTCCCGGAGAGGATGGAGCCTGGAAGCGTCAGTTCCTGTCTTAGCCCCGGAGGGCGCCACCATCCCGGCTCTGTGGGCGAGGTCCAAAGCACCAAGGCTTTGTGTGAGAGGAAGATGGGCCCGGCCACGACTCTCCTTCCCGGAGAGCCTCTGACTGCAGCACGTTCACAGGCGAATGGCAGGCGCAGCTTTAGTTTTCCCGGACTAGGGCTGAGTCCTGATAAAATCTGAGTGTTTGTGCAACACATCGCGATGTTCTGGTTTATAAAATCATTCGCACCGGGATTTCTTTAGGGGGTACACTTTCTCCTTTTTTTTAGGGAGCTTTAAAATGACTTCCTGATGCCAACATTTCTTGATGTGTTCCACATGCTTGTCTTTTCTTTAACGTAAAATCCCTTTTCTGTGGCTGCAGTGCCCAATGGTTTCTGGCTGTGTTGCTGGCACTTTGCCGTGTTCCTCAGGGCTCTGTCTGTTAGCCGCAGTGTTGCACACACAGCTGAGCTGTCCCACAGCTCAACCCCTGTTTCTGCCCCTGGGGGTCCCAGATGCCAGGGCCGCCTGCACTGCATGTGGCATGTGTGGCAGTGCCAGGGTTGGACGTGTGTCCTCATGTCTGGAGGCGGAGCCTCTACCACTGAGCTATCCCTGGGTTCTCTGCCAACATTTCAAGTGGATTCATTTAATAAAGCAGAGTGCACGAGCGTAATACAAATGGCATAGCTTGGCACTGTTTCCCAAACTCTGCAGCTAGTCTCTGGACATACTAGGAATGATTCCCTCGCGGGCTTCCTAGAGATGCACCGTATTAACAACTTTTACTTGATCACTTGAATCCCGTTATTCATCTATTTGCTCAAGCGGGCGCCAGCAACATTTCCATTGGACCCTATCACGTGCCAATGTAGCCCAATGGCATCTGGTTGATTCAGGAATATGAAGAGCCTCAAACCTTTCCTTCAGGGTCTTGACAAGGAACCTTGTAGGTGCGCGCCACGAAGACATTTAGCTCATGGAACCACAGCAGACACCAAGCGCTGTGTAGCAGATGACAGCAGTCATGTGACCTTGGTTACGTTCAGGTTTCTCTTAAATATAAATTTGAAATGAAATAGGATACACTGTACATACAGATGAGGTGCCTGTGTGTTTTGTGAGTATGTGCGTGTGTGTGTGTGTGTGTTCCAAGGCAAGTGGGAACCATGTAAACCCTTGAATGTGTGCCTCCAGGGTAAGAGCTGCACGTTAGCCACTTTTTGAGGACCTGAGACACAAGGACAGGAAGAGGCAACATTTATTCCTCTGGTCCCTTGTCCAGGAGTAGGACGATCCCTGAGCTGTTGGTTCCAAAGCATCTTGGGGGATTCTGACCATTTCTGCCAAGGAAGAACCCCTTGAGAAGGTGAAGCAGTCGGTGCCAGGAAGCTTCAAATGACACCAAGTGTAAAAGGTTGGAGACGGAAAACTGGTCAGAATTATTTCCTGTGCGCCCACCTTACCCTGCGCCAGTTGGGGTTGGGGGGCCTCAGACAGCTTTAGGCTGTTGCTGGCCTCGGTCAAAGGTAGACATGACCGACCTGCTTTCCTGAAGGCGCCCTGCTCGGGGGGGTGCTCTCTGCACCAGGGAGACGGGACCCACGGGTTTGTGGGGTGGGGTCTGAGTCCCAGGTCCTCTCTGCTCCCCTGGTGGGTGAAGTTGGTTTCACCACATTTATTGGGTCTCTCTGAGCACTGGGGCTGTGGCTTGGCTGGACTGGCTTGGAGGTAAGGAGTCTGGGGAAAATGCCGAGGTGGCAAACCAAAGGAGCCACAACCGGCGAAGCTGCAGGAACGTGACCTCCGGCACAGTAGGAAAATGTGTCACTAACGGGAGGGACGAGGATGGGAAGTGAGTGTGGCAGGGCAGAGGCACCTGGCCACTTCCTCCGGAGGCGCAGAAACCCTGCCGGAGCTGAGGAGCTACAGCCACCCTGTCGCAGGCCTCAACTGTCCTAGTTCATCATCAAGAGAGAAACAAACCATTAGTGTTCACTGAACAGATGCAAACATCGTTACGAAAGTCCAGCCGTGTTCACGAGTATCTGTGTAGCAATAGGCGTTATCCATGTTTGAAGCCCTTTTAATACTATCATTGATTTTCTTTTTATTGAATTTCCCTTGCACTGTTGTTCGAGAGACACATCACTGGAAATCCACATGTCTCTATAGCAGCGTTTCTCCAGTGGGCCACAGGTGGCTGCTGTGGGCCGCCCAGTATATTGCATGATTGGCTGGGGCAGAGGAGAGCAGCGGAGCAATCAGCAGGACAGAGAGACAGGCAGGACGTGAACACAAGGCCAGAGAGGGGCCAGGGTGGGGGAAAGGTGGGCTGTGACCTGGACTCTGGGGAGTTAGCCGAGAAGTCCACTGCCCTCCCTCCCGGGAGAATCGGCCCCGTGGCCCTCACAGCCTGCCCTGCCGCTCTCTTTCCTGGTAGCGACTGGGCTCTCCACCATGCTGTCCCTGACTTGGAGGCTGTCGGTCAAAGTAGCTCAGTGGGTTCATTCCTGGCATGGAGCATTTCCAGTCTCTCCCTGTTACACACACACACACACACACACACACACACCTTATACCCATGCACATGCACGCACACACAGGCACACATGCACACACACGGACATGCACATACACGCAAACACACATACACACAAGCACATGCATGCACACATGTGCACACACATGCACACATACTCACGCACACACACATGCACACACATGCACACACATGCACACACATGCACACAATGCACATGCACACACTGCACATGCACACACATGCACACACATGCACACGCCCACACACATGTATACACATGCACACATACATACACATATGCATACACATACACACCTTCGGCAGTCCTTCGCCCCTAACACATGTATGAGCCGACGACGCCCGCGGAGTGACCAGGCAGCCCCGTCTGAATTCGGAAGGTTTCTCAAAGGGCCGGGCAGCCCTGGTGAAGGCTGTCGGCAGGGCCCACCTGCTCTCTGCCTCTTTCCTCCAGCGCTGACCCCTGTCCTGCCCCACTCTTGGCCCATCAGTTGGAAAATTTTTAAAAATATTTTATTTTACCACCGTGAGATATACGATTACAACGTTGTTCATGTTTGGAGGTTTCTGTCACACAGTGTTCCAGCACCTGCCCTCCACCAGTGCCCATTTCCCGCCACCAATGTCCCCAATTCCCTCCCCCGTCCCATAGCCTGCCTCCATGGCAGGTTCTTTATCTCTTTTCTCTCTCCCTCTCTCTCTTTTCCTTCTCTTACACATTGTGGGTTGCACTACCTACACTTAGAGGCCATCATGTGCATTTTTGCCTGTATTTAATGCTCAGTTCTAGGTTGGTATTAGCCCTTTCGACATTTATTCCGCACATGTTCCCTTATCCCATCAGTTGGAATTTGCCTGATGAAATTCCCCCATGATGATGGGGGTCTGCAAAGGGCCCCGAGCAGCCAGACCTCCTGCCTTTGCCACCAGCAGCAGCCCGCGACACTCCAGCGTCACATGCAGCTGTGACAGTTCCCTGCCCAGGAGCGCACTGACCCGGCACATTTCCACTCACCCCTGCATGGGTTTCCCTTCTGGTGCTTGTTGCTGAGTCCTCCCCTGCCCAGCGCGCCTCTCTGCTCCCATGGTGGGAACCGGCCCCCTGCTCACAGGGCCCAGCTCTTCCTGGCTAGACCTTTGTCATCCCACTGAAAGTGCTTTTGGTTTGGGGTCACACTTGGCTGTGCTCAGGACTAACTCTTGGCTCTCTGCTTTGGGATCACTTCTGGCGTCAGCCCCAACTAGGTGCTGGGGGTCAAGTCTGGGTCAGCATGTGCAAGGCAAGTGCCTCTGTGTGTTCCCTGACACACCAAGCACGGGAAAGGTGGGAAGCTGTGTTTGGGGTTGGGGCTTCAGCAATTCTTTGTACTTTTCAGAAGCTAAACACAGTCTAAAAATAAGGTTAATTAAGGATGTGTAGGGGGCCAGAGGGTGTTGCCTTGCACATAGCAGACCCCAGTTTGGTCCCCCACATCCCAAATGGTCCCCGAGCACTGCTAGGAGTAATTCCTGAGTGTGGAGCCAGGAGTAATCCCTGAGCACCTCTGGGTATGAAAAAAAAAGGCTAAGAAAAAAAATTCTGTGTGTAGACTCACAGATATGGGGCAGAACTGCTACTGGCTCTCCCTGTGCCCAGCCGCTCACGAGGCACCCAGGAGGGATGGCGGGTTCTAGCCCTGGCCTGCCACCCCAGCAGAGCCTCTCAACAAGCCAGACAACCCCCACTCCATGAGGGCCTCCATTTTCCACATCCGGACTTCCCCTCATCAGAACTCCACCCAGCAGACCAGCCTATCACAGCCCGGCTCATCAAGATCCACCCTGTCGCAGTCCTTTTTTAAATCCGGCCCAGGTATGCTGATCTAGAGACTCACAGACATGGGGGCAGAGCTGCTACTGGCTCTCCCTGTGCCCAGCCACTCACGAGGCACCCAGGAGGGATGGTGGTTTCTAGCCCTGGCCCGCCACCCCAGCAGAGCCTCACAACAAGCCAGATGACCCCCCACTCCATGAGGGGCCTCCGTTTTCCACATCTGGACTTCCCCCTAGTCAGAACTCCACCCAGCAGACCAGCCTATCACAGCCCAGCAGGCGGCTGTGCAGTTCATCAATAAATGCTGGATTTAGATGTGACTACAAGAGTATGCTACCCCTGCGGCAGAGCCTGGCAAGCTACCCGTGTCATATTTGATATGCCAAATACCAGTAACAATTTTAGACCTCATTCCCATGACCTGATTGAATGGTTTGAGGCTCTTTATGTTCCTGGAGCAAGCAGGTGCCCTTGGGCTCTACTTGCATGGACAGGATGTATGGAGATGTTACTGGTGACCGCTCGATGATGAACAGGAAGACAGTAGACACATAACGGTTGTCCACCCATCTGAAAAACTATAGAGAAGGTTTAGACAAAGGCGTGAGGCAGCCATTTTCTCCTCAAAATGACCCTGGAGAGTTTTCTCCCTAGGAGACTTTTAGCCATCCTGTTTGTATTCCTCTAGCTTTGCTTAATTGTAAAATTGTAGATGGGTTTATAATGTACCTGTTATTTGGCAGCCTTGATTGTTTTTCTACCAACAATATATCTTCAAAATTCTTCCTGTGTCAGAACTTATGACTCAAGTCCATTTCTCACTGCTCCTAAAATTACTTATTTTCCTCTGGGCCATCTTTCTTCTGGAGTGGAGGCTGGTTTTTGACACGTTTTCTGCTAAGAACTATAAAGATTTTTAATGCTTTTGTTCAGAGATTTATAGAAAAAGAACTTGGCTGCTGCAAATTCCTTCTATGATGTTCGAGGGCTTCGGACTCTGTTCATAGTGTTAATTAGAAAAAAGTTTGCTAAATCAATGAAAAGTTTTTCTAATGATTCTTTTCACAGGCTAAGATGGTGCATGCAGTAAACTTGTGCTACAATGCTCAATACTCGAGATTCCTAAAACAGTGTTCACTACAAACATTTCATCACTGTCACTGTCTTCCCGTTCATCATCGATTGGCTCGAGAGGGCACCAGTAACATCTCCATATGACCTGTCTCATGCAAGTAGAGCCCAAGGGCATCTGCTTGCTCCAGGAACATAAAGAGCCTCAAACCATTCCATCAGGTCATGGGAATGAGGTCTACAATTGTTACTGGTATCTGGCATATCAAATACGACACAGGTAGCTTGCCAAGCTCTGCCGGTGCAGGTAGCATACTCTTGTAGTCATCTCAAAATCCAGCATTTATTAATGCACCGCATGGCTGCATGCAGC
Source organism: Cryptotis parvus (assembly GCA_021461705.1). Classification (NCBI taxonomy): domain Eukaryota; kingdom Metazoa; phylum Chordata; class Mammalia; order Eulipotyphla; family Soricidae; genus Cryptotis; species Cryptotis parvus. The sequence goes on along the minus strand of JAJIBD010021941.1, from coordinate 3,169 downwards.
CGTGTGAGCCGGACAAACATTTAATAATTTACAAAAAAAGTTTTTCCTAATGTTTCCTTTTACAAGGTGTTGGAGATTCTTCATGCTCTTGGATTCCTGCCAAAACCCTACAATCTCTATATTTTATTAATCTCGAAGAGTGTTTTTGTCTCACCTAAAATTAAGTTATAGATATGGTTACCGGTGCCAGTGTTCTCTTGCTGAAGATGCCTTTGGGGAAATGCCTGTACCGCTGTTCCAGAAACCTATTCCAGTGCTTGAGAAGTTTGTTCCAGTGCTCCTGAAACCTGATCCAGTGTTCCTGATAATACATCGAGTCCCTGATGATTGCTCTCCCTAGACTCATTCCTGTCTTCACCGATGCTGCTGTTCCAGAATCAGTTCTTCAGTTCTTCGGACCTTGTTCCAGAGAGAGGTGACTTCATGGGAAATTGACCCTCACTAATTTAGGACAATGCAGGCTGTAGTCTGTTATGATGGTATCTTCCCATGTTGCTGCAATGGTGCCAAAGAGTTCCCAGTTGGTGGTCATTCTGGGAGTTCTCTTCTTAAACTTTGCAGCCTTTTCTCCCAGTTGCGGGAAGTAGAATTTTGCATGAAGGAGACGGTGGTCCGATCCTGTTTGGAATTTGGGGATGACAGCTACATCAGTCAGACAAAACCGTCGATTGAAGATGATGTGGTCAATTTCATTGTGGAACTGTCCGCCAGGAGATTCCCATGTCCAATGTTTTGCTTCAGCTTTCTGGAACTGTGAGTTCCCATGAATGGTCATGGTGGACACGATGAACTCAGATAGTCTCTCACCCTGTTCGTTCCATTCTAGGCCATGGGTCCCTATGTGGAGTTCTTCAGCCGATCTTCTTGGTCCTATCTTGGCATTAAAATCACCTACTATGATCTTGTAGAAGGTGTGATCATTTTTATAGAACTCCTCCAATTCCATGTAGAATTTCTCAATTTCATCTTCTTTGTGTATGGGTGTTGGTGCGTAGACAATGAAGATAGAAATTGCTGGCAGTGGCCACATCTCTTCAAGTGTAATAGTCCTATTAGGTTTGTTAGGCATTCAAATGAATCAATGTTTATGGCCATGTTCCTGTTGACAAGGATACCAACGCCACCAATGCCTCTTTTTGTCGCATGTTTCAAGGAACAATTCTTCTCCAGAACGACATCGATGAAGAATACAACCGACTGGTTCAGCACCTCCATGATTGTGCGAAGAATGCTGAGAGAGAGAAAGACACAAAAGGACGCTTGTCTTTAGGAACTCTTGAGCTCATTCGCCAATGTGGCAAGGCGCGAGCCTCAGGAGACCAAATGCTAACGTCCAAACTTGCTAAACGGTGCAGAGAAGCAATAAAAGAAGACCTCAAACAGAAGAGCAGAAATACTGGAGGATGCAGAAGAAGCCGGGAAAAGCATTTGCACTGCCCACCTGTCCTTTGCCAACTATAAGACCAAGATGACTGCCCTCCGACGCCTGATGGATCTATCACATCTTCCAGAAAGGCAATGGAGAAGATTATTCAGGACTTCTACTCAAATCTCTTTGATAGCCACATCCACCTGCCCATATACCAAATTCCACAGGATGGATATGTCATTCCCAACGTTCTCCCTTCTGAAATCCGACATGCCATCTCATCGGTAAAGAAGGGAACAGCACCAGGCCCAGACAAAGTCAGACCCGAACACCTGAAGAATCTGCCGTCGGTACTCATCAATACACTAGCTCGGCTCTTTACACGCTACCTGTCCGAACGCAAGGTACCCCTCCCAATGGAAAACCAGCAGGACAGTTCTACTGTTCAAGAAGGGAGACATTCATGACATCGGCAACTATCGCGCCATCTGCCTGTTGTCTGTCATCTACAAGCTGTTTACATGAGTCATCCTGAACAGGATTAGCAGAACACTAGATGAAGGACAACCATGCAAGCAAGCAGGCTTCCGGAAAGGATTCAGCACAATCAACCATATCCACACAGTAACCAAGCTCATCGAGGTTTGTAGGGAGTACAAGATGCCGCTCTGTCTCATGTTCATTGATTTACAGAAAGCCTTTGATTCTGTGGAGACTGAAGCAGTCATCGAAGCCCCTAGCCAAACAGGGTGTTCAAACCCAATACATCAAGATCCTTCGTGAGCTGTATTACGGATTCACCACCAGGATCTCACCATTCTACAAAGAAGTGATCATTAATGTGAAAAGAGGGGTTTGACAGGGTGATACCATTTCACCAAAACTCTTCAGTGCCACCCTCGAGAACATCATGCAACAATTAGAATGGGAAGGAATGGGAGTCAAGATAGATGGTCGGCAACTACACCACCTCCGCTTCGCTGATGACATCGTTCTAATAACACCAAACATTAGCCAAGCGGCACAAATGCTGGCTGACTTCGACCGAGAATGTGGAAAGATAGGTCTACAGCTGAATCTAAAGAAAACAATGTTTATGAAGAATGAACTAGTTCCAGAGGCCCCATATACTCTCAATGGAACAAACATTTCTGAATGCGGCAGTTATGTGTACCTAGGTCTAGAAATCAACATGATGAACGACCTAAAACCTGAGCTGCGCAGGAGGAAGAGAGCGGCATGGAATGCCTTCAAAGGTATCGAAGAAATAGCTAAAAGGACAAAGAACCTCCGGCTCCTGGCACATCTCTTTGACTCCACCGTTCTCCCTGCATTAACATATGCCTCAGAGACCTGGGCCCTACGAAAGCAGGATGAGAATGCTATTCGGGTCTCCCAGAGAGGTATTGAAAGAGCTATGCTTGGAATATTACACCTCACTCAAGTGAGAGAGGGAATCCGGAGTTCTGACCTCTGTCGCTATTCCAGAATCAGGGGCGCTGTCTCGTTTGCCAAGGCATCGAAAATCAGATGGGCTGGACATGTAATGCGATTTGGAGACAACCGCTGGACTAGAGCCATTACCTACTGGATCCCAAATGTCAAAAGATCACGTGGCGCCCACCTACAAGATGGTCAGACTTCCTTGTCAAGACCCTGAAGGAACGGTTTGAGGCTCTTCATATTCCTGAATCAACCAGATGCCATTGGGCTACATTGGCACGTGATAGGGTCCAATGGAAATGTTACTGGTTCCCGCTCGAGCAAATCGATGAATAACGGTATTCATGTGATCAAGTG
>JAJIBD010021940.1:0-29656 GCA_021461705.1 Cryptotis parvus | reverse complement strand
CCTAACGGGAGAAAAGGCTGCAAAGTTTAAGAAGAGAACTCCCAGAACGACCACCAACTGGGAAACCTTTTGGCACCATTACTGCAACATGGGAAGATACCATCATTGACGACATCGATGAAGAGATACAACTGACTGGTTCAACACCTCCATGATTGTGCGTAAGAATGCCGAGAGAAAAAAGACACAAAAGGACGCTTGTCTTCAGAAAAACTCTTAAGCCTGGTTTGGCCAAACGTGGCAAGGGCGGCAATTAGGAGATCAAATGCTAACGTCCGAAAGCTTTTGCAAACAAGTGCAGAGAAGCGATAAAAGAAGACCTCAAAGACAGAAGAAAGGTGAAATACTGGAAGATGAGCAGAAGCCGGAAAAGCATTCGGTGAGTTCGACTTCATCCTTCCCCCCACAAACTATAACCAAGATGACTGCCCTCCTGACGTCCTGATGGATCTATCACATCTACCAGAAAAGGCAATGGAGGGAAGATTTATCCAGGACTTCTCAAATCTCTTTGATAGCCGCATTCACCTGCCCACATACCAAATTTCACAGGATGGATATGTCATTCCCAATGTTCTCCCTTCTGAAATCCGGCATGCCATACCATTGGTAAAGAAGGGAACAGCAAACAGGCTTAGACAGTGTCAGACCGGGAACACCCTGAGGAATTTGCCGTCGGTACTTATCAATACACTAGCTCGGCTCTTCACCCGCTACCTGTCCGAATGCAAGGTGCCCTCCCAATGGAAAACCAGCAGGAGGGTTCCTACTAAGTTCAAGAAGGGAGCCATTCCACCACGTCTGGCAGTCCTATCGCCCCATCTACCTGCTGTCCCTGGGTCATTACAAGCTAGTTTACCCAAGTCATCCTGAACAGGATTTTAGCAGAACACTAGATGAAGGACAACCGTGCTAGCAAGCAGGCTTCCCGAAAAGGAGTTGGTACAACAGACCATATCCACATAGTAACTAAGCTCATTGAGGTTTGTAGGGGGTACAAGATGCCACTCTGTCTCACGTTCATTGATTTACAAGAAAGCCTTTGATTCTGTGGAGAACTGAAGCGGTCAAACTAGGCAAACAGGGTGTTCAAACCCAATACATCAAGATCCTTCAGTGAGCTGTACTATGGATTCACCACCAGGATCTCACACATTCTACGAAGAAGTGAATCTTGATGTCAAAAGAGGGTCCGACAGGGTGATACCATTTCACCAAAACTCTTCAGCACCACCCCTCGAGAACATCACTGCAAAATTAGAATGGGAAATGGGAGTGAAGATAGATGGTTGGCAACTACACCACCTCCGCTGCTGATGACATTGTTCTAATGAACAAACATTAGCCAAGTGGCACAAATGCTGGCTGACTTTGGCCGAGAATGTGGAAAGCAGGTCTACAGCTGAATCAGCAAAACTATGTTTATGAGGAATGAACTGGTTCCAGAGGCCCCATTCAAAACTCTCAATGGAACAAACATCTCCGAATGCAGCAGTTATGGTTACCTAGGTCGTAGAAGCCAACATGATGAAATCGACTAAAACCTGAGCTGCGCAAGAGGAAGAGAGTGGCATGGAATGCTTCAAAGGGCCTCGAAGAAGTAGCTAAAAGGACAAAGAACCTCCGGCTCCGGCACATCTCTTGACTCCACCGTTCTCCCCAGCATTAACACCGCCTCAGGGACCTGGGCCCTACAAAAAGCAGGATGAGAACGCTCGTCCGGGTCTCCTGGAGGGTAATGGAAAGAGCTATGCGTGAACATCGCACCACTGCTCAAGTGAGAGATGGAATCGGAGCTCTGACCTCCGCCGCTATTCCAGAATCAGGATGCGGTCTCGTTGCCAAGCGCACGAAAAATCAGATGGATGGACATGTAATGGCATTTGGAGAGTACTGGCTGGCCGAGCCATTACCGACTGGATCCTCCCACAGGCTGTCAAAAGATCACCCGTGGTCGCTCACCTACAAGATGGTAAGACTTCCTCTGTTAAGACCCAGGCTTGAACGTTTTGAGGCTCTTCTATATTCCCTGAAACAATTGGCTGATGCTATTGGGCTAACATTGGCTCTTGATAGGGTCTAATGGAAATGCAAGCACTGCGGCTCCCGATGGAGCAAATCGCGATGAATAACTGGATTCAAGTGATCAAGTGAATGAACAAAAGAGGGAACATGACATTTGCCTTAAATAATGCTCTAGCTTGTTTCTCCATAAAAGGTGGAGTAACAGATATTTTATTTGAAATAACAACCATCACAACCTTGTTCAAAACACAGTAATTTAAATATAAATTGGACATTGTGAAGACAGTGATATATAGTCGTGACACTGGGAAAAACAAGAAGCAATTCTGATAAGAATCAGTTAGTATATTGAGTCTATTACAAGTTGTGCAGAAGCGGTATTCAAATTATATTCTCTGAGCTTGCGGGGTTGAGAACTGGAGAGGAAGAGTGAGCTGTGCTGAGTGGAAATACTGGGAATTTTGAGGGTCTCCCCTTACCTAGCACTCAACAAACTGCTGATCAATGCATTAAAGTAAGGACAATTCTGAGTCAGAGGGATCACTTTGAACATTAGAGAACATATTCTTAAAGATATTCTCACAGAGGGAGTAATAGACATATTCCTGTAGTGCGACAGGAAGAGCTGATTATTTGCTTGACATATGGTAAAATATATTGTTCTCTAAAACACTTTAACAATATAGGATCATATAATTTAAATATTTATTGGACACACACATCCCATAGATGTGCAATGTAGAGAGCCTACTATGGTTTTACTTACATGCTATTAAATGACTATATGTAATATTATGCACATAGATACATATATGTATTCTGGACCAATTAGAAAATAGGGTGTTTTTTTAAATTCTTTTTTTCATAAATTGAGTTTATTCGGTGTTGCTCTTTGAAGTTATATCAATAGCTGATATACTTATACAGTTTATGCTGAAACTTCACAAGAATTTTGGTGATTTGAGAGGAACTGCTCTAGGCAGTGCTTGGAGTGCTGGAGCCGAATTCCAGCACTCCTTCTCAGCCACTCTCCAGCTGGTTCAATGTGAGGGTCAAAGACCTGGTGCTGTAGCCTGTGGTAGATTTGCTGTCTTTTCGTACACGTCGAATTCTGGTTCAACCCCCATTATCCCACATCGGGCCCCTTAAGCAATTCACCAGGAGTAATTCCTGAGTGAAGAGCCAGGAGTAATTCTAAGCATCACTCAGGTGACCCAAAAATAGCAAAAAAAAAAAAAAAATTAGAAAGAAAAAAAGAAAAAGATCTGTGTTATTCTCTCGGGAACACCGCCTGGGTCCCCCCAACAGTGACAGACAGAAGTTCTCTCTACCTCCGAGGACGCCGTGGGGAGCAGATGAAAACTCACGAGCTGGGTGCAGTTCCAAAATGGCTTTTAATAGTAAAAGCTCTTCCACAGCACTCCAATATAATGAACAAACTTTAGCTCTGGTCCGAACTTAGACCATACAAAAGAGCCTAAGTCTCCCACACCAAAGAGAGGATCTCACTGAGCTGAGAGTCCTACCTTAGAAGGAGCCAAAAAGGCCAAAGAGCCAAAAGCCAAAAGGCAAAAGCAAAGGCCCAAAAGGTAAAAAGGTGAAGGGGTCCTCAAGTTAGCCCCTTATATACACCCAAAAGTAATCCAACCAGGAGGTCATGTCAACAAAGAACTCTAAACAGAGTGTAGTGCCACACCCTATTGCAGGTATAAACAAAGGTTATGCCAAGGTCTAATCCTTTCTCCCAAGATTATCTCTTATGTAAAACACTGGAGAGAGGCGAGGCTGGTAGGCAAAAGTAATACATCTTAATTTGTGAGCTTCATAGTAATCTAGATGGTACCCACAAGGTCCTTCTTATTATCTGCACCAGGGTGATTCTGAGTATCTTGTTCTCAGTACCGAAAAGTGGGTCACACCCGCCTGCTTAGAGCAAACTAGTATGATCCTTCCTATAGTCTCTCCCTATAGCCTCAGCGTAGCCAGGGTGGTAGTCTCCTGGTAACTTCTAACTATGTACGATGGTGCAGTGGGTATAAAAGAGGAGCCGTGCCCAATCTAGAACACATAGAAGTCTTAGTAGATGTGTAAGCCAGAAGTTATTCAACCAAGGTGACTTGTAAACTGCCACATCCTCTAGCAGTGCTGACATAGAAGAGAAGTCTCATTAGAATGAACCTTGACTTGCTTAGGTAGATTAAGCTGGGAGTGGACAAAACAACAAACTCCGGCAGAATAGCTAAACCTGTCCCCTCCAACAATTGGTAATATTCCTCCAGCGGTACCTAAGTGACTGGAGGCATGTATCTGGTGACTCTAGAGGTGGTCACAGGATGCTGGTGATTTAGAATCGCCGTTCCTGTACCAGTTTTCAAGCCCAAACTTTTACAGATCTCAATTAGCAAGCCTGGGTAAAAAGATCTCCTTTTCTTTTCTTTATTTATTTATTTATTCACCATTTATTTTATCCATTCATCCATTATTTATTATTTATTTATTTATTTTTGTTCATCCATTCATTCTTTATTTGCTTATTTATTAATTCATTCATTTATCTCGTTTATTTACTTATTTAACTATTTTTATTTATTTTTGTTTTTTGGATCATGCCTACAATACTCAGGGTTACTTCCTAGCTCTTCTTCACCCAGGATTTACTCCCTGGTGATGCTCGGGGACCAAAATGGATGTTGGGGATCAAACCTCAGGTCTGCATGTGCAAGGAAAATGCCACCTGCTCCTGCTATTGCTCCAGCCCTCCTTTCTCTTTCTTCTTTTTAATATTCTGATTTGTTCTCAATCATCAATTACCATCTTCCTCCTGGTCTGTGACGAGACCTTGTAATTTCAACTAATCTCTCTTAAGAAGTATCTAAAGTTTATTCTTAATCTCAATCTTAATTGTATTTAAACAATATATTTATATTTTATGGGAAATCTCAAAAATCAAGTTCATGCAGTTTTCACTTTTGTTAGACAGTGGAGACATTTTATTTTCCTTTAATGTATAGCAATGTTATGGGTAAGGAAATGGTATTTTTCATGATTTTTAACCAGTAATCCCATTCTCATTCCATCTAATATCAATGTCTTAAAAAATACATTGCAATCTAATGTTAATTTGGCCAATTTTAAAGCCTATTTTCTTTATTTGAAAATGTTTTTGGTGTTGGGGCCAAACCCAAACATGGACTACTCCTGGCTCTGCATTCAGAACTTACTTGGCCGTGCTTGAGAACCATATGGTGTCGGGAACGCCGCCGGGTCCTCGACAGTGTCAGGACAGGGTTCTCTTCTACCTCCGGGGATGCCGGGAGAACAGATGAAAACTCACGTAGTCCGGTGCAGTTCCAAAATGGCTTTTAATAGTACAAAAGCTCTTCCACAGCACTCCAATATAATGAACAAACTCTAGCTCTGGTCCTAACTTAGACCATACAAAAGAGCCTTAAGTCTCCCACCAAAGAGAGAGGGATCTCACCCGAGCTGAGTCCTACCCAGAAGAGAGCAAAAGGCCAAAGAGCAAAAGGCCAAAAGCAAAAAGCCAAAAGCCAAAAGCCGAGGAGCCAAAAAGCTGAAGGGCTGAGGAGCCAAAAAGGCAAAAAGGTGAAGGGGGGCCTCAAGTCGGCCCCTTATATACACCAAAGTAATCCAACCGGGAGGGGCATGTCAACAAAGAACTCTAAACAGAGTGTAGTGCCACACCCTATTGCAGGTATAAAACAAAGGTTATGCCAAGGTCTAATGTCCCAAGATTATCTCTTATGTAAAACACTGGAGAGAGAGAGGGCTGGATATAAAGTAATACATCTTAACTCTCATGAGCTTCATGTAATCTAGATGGTACCCACAAGGTCCTTCTTATTATTATCTGCACCAGGGTGATTCTGAGTATCTTGTTCTCGTGTACTGAAAGGGTCACACTCGCCTCGCTTAGAGCAAACTAGTATGATCCTTCCTATAGTCTTCCCATAGTCTCAGCGTAGCCAGGGTGGTAGTCTCCTGGTAAATTCTAACTGTCCCACGCTGGGTGCAGTGGGTATAAAGAGGAGCTGTGCCCAATCTAGAAAACATAGAAGTCTTAGTAGATGTATAAGGTCGTAGTTATTCAATCAAGGTGACTTCTGTAACTGCCACACCCTCTAGCAGTGTTTACATAGAAGAGAGGTCTCATTAGAATGAACCTTGGCTTAGTAGATTAAGCTGGGAGTGGGCAAAAAACAACAAAAACTCCCAGAATAGCTAAACCCGTCCTCCAACAATATGGGTTGTCTGGGTTTGAACCCAGGCTGCTCAGGCAAAGGCAAAATGGAGTTACCTGCTATATTGTCCCTCTGGGCTTCATGGAAGCCTAAGTTTTCTTAAAATAAATTTTTATTATCACCTCATATGGTTGCATATTTTAGCAATGGTATTTATTACAAAGAACTCACAGACATGGGGCAGAGCTGCTACTTCGGCTCCCCAGCCCGCCAGCTACGAGGTGCTCAGGAGGGATGGAGGGTTCTAGCCCCCTGGCCCGGCCACCCAGTAGAGCCTTGCAACAAGTCAGACTACCCCCCCCATCATGAGGGCCTGCATTTTCCACATCTGGCCTCCCTTTCGGGTCAGAACTCCACCCAGCAGACTCAGCCTGTCAACAGCCTATGCTCAAGGAGATCCACCCTGCAGCAACCTTTTTGAGAATTTGGCTTAGGTGTGCTGATCCAGAGACTCACAGACATGGGGCAGAGCTGCTACTGGCTCTCCCCTGTGCCCAGCCGCACTCACGAGGTGCCTCAGGTGAGGGATAGCTGGTTCCCATCCCTGGTCTACTGAGCAGAGGTGGGGCAACAAGCCAGCCCTGTCTTGCAACAAGCCAGACGACCCCACACTCCATGGGGGCTCCCACATTTTTCACATCCGACTTCTCCCTCCTCAGAACTCCACCTAGCAGACCAGCCTATCACAGCCCGGCTCGTGCGGCCGCTTGTGGCTGTGAGGTTCTTCAATAAATGCTGGATTTTGAGATGACTACAAGAGTAGGCGACCCGCATGGTAGAGCCTGGCAAGCTACCCATGTTGTATTTGATATGCCAAATACCAGCAACAATTTTAGATGTCATTGCCATGACATGACGGAATGGTTTGAGGCTCTTTATGTCTCTGGAGCAAGTAGGTGCCCTTGGTCTCTACTTCTAGCATGAGACAGGACATATGGAGATTTTACTGGTGTCCGCTCTAGCAAGTCGATGATGAACGGGAAGACAGTGATACAGTAATTTGTTAGAAAGACAGATATAAATAAATAAAAAAGCTGCACTTAAGTGAGCAAAATAGTTAATAATATTAATTTACTTTTCCATAATTTCAAATAAAAGGTTGATTTAAAATTTATTCTGGTTAACAGAAAGAATGATGGATATTCCTACTTAATTATAAAGACAGATTGAATATTCAGTGGAGGAATATTTAAAAATATTTTAAGAGTGATATGTTGTAAATATAAAGCATTATACAGTTAGGTTAACAAATGTGCACATTTGTGTATGATAAAGATCTGAAAATAAGTAGATGAATTGGATGCATTTCAGCCCATGTTTTAGCATTTATCCTTTGTATCGAGTTTATATGCTAGAGGGAATAGTAATAACATAGTGAAACATCCACCTACAAGCTAACATTGAATGGCATTGGAGCCTTACCAAATCCCTAAGATTTATGTTCTTATCCCAAATTCTAACATGCAACCCAGTATGAGCTTTTAATGAAAACATGGCTAAATAGTATTTGTCCTTTATAAATATGAGTTTCTATAGTAAGATATTTTCATCTTATCTTAAAGAATTAGCATATCGCCACATTTAAATTTAAAAAGTTCAATCCAATTTTAAAATTGTGAAGTTTTCTTTATGCAGTTAAAACACTCACCTATTCTAATTTTAGAATAAAAATGACAAAATCTATCCTAATTTTCCTTCCTTGGGGATATGTTTTTCCTCATAATTTCTCTCTCTGGAAGCTACCAAAGTCCTGTCTTTCTTTTTTTGCTTCCCTCTCAGTCCTCTGAATATTCAGCCTTTGGTATGTAAAGCTGAGGTCACAGCTGAATGATTTGCAGTCTGAATATAGTTCACAGATGTAAATCCCAATTTTTAAGAGAGAGAGTGAGAGACAGAGACAGAGAGACAGAGAGATGGAGATAGAGAGAGATGCAGAGAGTTGTAAACTTTGAAAGTAAGGATAAAATCCAGAGAGCTATGTTTCTTGGCAAACCAGAAACTCTGGTGATCCAGACATTCTATTTACACAGCACTTTTTACTCTATGATCAAAGAAGTTAGCAAGTCTTACTTAGTATCGTTTCACTTGTATCACTTGTCTTCCTTTTGTTCATCAATCTGCTTGTATCATCTCCATTCATCCCTGACACATGGTTGTGTAGCCAATGGCATCTGTTCACCCAGGAACACTAAGAGTCTCAATCTGTTCAGTTAGGTCATGGGAATGAGGTCTATTATTGTTATTGTCTTTGGCATATAGACTACTACATGGTAGCTTACCAGCCTCTATGGTGCAGGCAAGGATACTCTCAATAGTAGGTAGGCTCACAATTCTTGCTTTTACTGATGCACTGTGTGGCCGTGAAGTGGCCTTCACTACGGAGAGAGCTGATATCAGCTCTGTCCCGTGTATCTGTGTCTCTGGTTCATAGCCGACAGCCTGGGAACAGTTCATGGGCTGGTCCACTGGGCCTACTGGACGGAACAGAGGTGGGGAAAGGGAATCCAGCTCCATCTCCATGGAAGCATTGTGACTTTAGCTCCCAAGACCTGCATACCTTGGTTTGAAATTGGCTTTCTATAGAGTGGGGCTCTAATGAACCAGGCTTGAGATAGGCTCCTCCCTTGGGTGGAGCTATAACGTGCCGCTAAGTCTGGACTTTGGAAAATGGCTGCCATCATGGTACGGGATTCTTCTGGCTTCTTCCAACGCTCTATTGACTGGCGGCCAAGGCCAGAACCCACCCACACCCTACCCTGTCCTGGAAGCCTCATGATCAGCCAAACACAGGAAGAACCGGTAGCAGCTCTGGTCCATGTATCTGTGTTTCTGGTTCACAGCCATAGCCCGGGAGCAGCCCATGGGCAGGTCCACCAGGCCTCCTGAATGAGACAGATGTGGGGGGGATAGAAAACCCAGCTCCATCTCCTCAGAAGCCTGGTGACTTCAACCCTATTATCGCCTCATAGCCTTTTTTTCGCTAAGATCAAGTGTAATATCTTCTTTGACCTTCAAATTGTCAAGTGTTTGCAGTAAAGAGCACTAAGGTATTGTTTACTTCTACAACTTATATCCACGCTCACTCAACAAATATAAACTATTACTTACTGACCCATATACTTGATTTACTGAAAATCAGGGTTTCTGAATACAGATAATTTAAATGTTTCATTGCATAAGTATAAAAAGTACATGCATCTGCCTGTGATAATCTACGCTACATGGAGGTATAATGGGGCCAGACTTCTTCTTGCTCACTCAGTTACAGGCATCTGTTGGTAGTACTTGAACTAGTTAGGCAAGGCCCTTGAAATGGGGCCGGAGGGTATTCACTGGGCTCTTCTCTATTAATTATGTCAAATACTCTTATTCTTGAGGTCAAATTCTGCCTTATTTGATGATAAACTTTTCCTGTCCTTAATTCTAAGAAATGCTGGTACCATAACTTTTATAGTATCTCTGTAAGTTAAAATTTTTACAGCTTCTCACTGGACTTTAATATACTGACTTTCTCTAAAGTTCAACATATTATTTTATTTTTATTCCAGGAAAATTTCAGAGATTTTTAGGAATGTTTAGCTTCTGAGTGGTCAAATTTCCTTAAACAATCAAAATTTGGTTGTTCCTTAAACAACCAAAACTGAAATCCAACTTTTTATCAAGGAAAAAAGAAGAAAAGATCTGTAGATATTCAAATAGCCCCTGGATAAGAAAAGCATTTCTGAATGATAAATGTTAACAAACACATAGTTATTAAAAACATCAGAGTAGTACAAAAGCACACACATAGTTTTCTAATATGTATTTTAGGGAATAAATAGAAAATGTAAAGTAATTTTAGGCCTTGGAATCATATGGAAAGTTGATGGATGAGAGATCTATCCAGCTTTGGAGCTTTGCTGTTTTATATACTTTACAGCTTAATCTATTACAGGGATTTATTAGAATTTAAAAAAAAATAGCAGTTAGGATGTTAATACTTTAGTAGATACTTAAATACTTTAATTGTATGTATAAATATAACTGTTATGATATTGCTTTTCCACCTTCAATCACAAAGTTATGACTAGTTTCAGCATCACAACTTGTTAGCATAACTTTTTCCCACTTTATTTAAACATGTGATTTATAAAGTTGCTCACGATGATTTGTTAGCAGGAACTCAATATTCCAAGAGTAATCCCACCAACACTGTCATCTTCTCTCCACCATTGTCTCCATTTCTCCCAACCATCCCTCAAGTCTTCCCTTAGCAGATCCCAAAACAATTATTTTATACTACTTTAACTATGAAATGACTAATGCAAATTATCAAAAAATACTAAAATGAATTTTTGAAAAGTGTTGTATCCCCTATGAGAACATTAAATCCTTTCCTTGAATGTTTACAATGTATTAGAGCAAGTTAAGCCTTCTGTGTTATTATTTTTATTAGTTGACATTGGTTGACTTCTGCATTACATCCCATCCAATCTTATATGCTGCTGCTGTGATGTTAGTGTTACAGAGTTTGTAAATGTCACCCAGAAAATCCAGAATATTTAACTGGGCAGTAAAATATTTACTAGGGGCATGGTTGCTGGTCTTCCAAAAGTATGAGTAGGTAGAAGGAGGTCACCCACCCCAACTCAGAGAAAAGATAGAGTTTTCTGGATATAGGGTGACTTGTGTACTAGGAGTTTTTCTTCAGATTAGTTTTCTGTGGCACTCAGTCCTGAGGTCGTGGGGCTGACTGGAGGCATGACTGTAGCTTTGGGTGTGGAAGCGGTTACAGGTTATTTAGGTGGACCTGACAGCCCCTCTCTGAGATTATCCCAGAAGTATCAGCTGGGAATGGGTGTCTGAGAAATGCTTGCAGCTAGTTGAGTTGGCATGGCTACTGGGTCTTTCAGACATGACTCCTGTAGAATACTGTATGTGCTTCTCTATAAGAAACTTGGTCCTGATAGGGATAAGTCACATTCAAAAGCAAACATTTGTAATATATTAAAGTACTTTCTAACCTAAATACCCAAAATAAGTTTAGGCATTCAACTATCTGGAGGATATCCAAATAAGTTTATGTGTCACAACTCAAAAATATATATTAAATAAGATATGATTTGGATCTAGTCACATGAAAAATATTGATTTGCATGTATATATAAACATAATTAACTGTATCATTACCACGTTTAAAATTTAAATAACGGAGCCGGAGCAATAGCCCAGCGGGTAGGGTGTTTGCCTTGCACGCGGCTGGCCTGTGCCGGCCCGGGTTCAATCCCCGCATCCCATATGTTCCCGCCTGAGTACTGCCAGGAGTGATTCCTGGAGTGCAGAGCCAGGAGTAACCCCTGAGTATTGCTAGTGTGACCCCAAAAAAGCAAAAATAAATAAATAAATAAATTAATTAATTAATTAAAAAATTTACATCAAACTAGAAAACATGTGAGTAGCAATGATCTGTTTTATTTTTTAGTTTAACTCTTTCTTTACTTTAGAGTTTCCATCATCCCTTTGGACAACCCAGCCCCCTATCCTGTTCTTACCTTGTGTTGTTTCATGAATGTCCAGCTGATATTATGGCCGATATTCTTTGACTCCTGTGCCTTATGTCTGAGTTGGGTGTTTTGTGGGACTGATGCCTGAGTTCAGGTAATCCACCAAGCGCCATAACCACTTAGTAATTTGCAATCATATCTGGTGCTTGAATACTATGTCTTTCCATGTGACTTGATTTTTAAATTACCACTAAAATATTATTTACATAAGATACACACTAATTAAGGGTACAAAAATCAATACCCAAAAAAGTCAAGAGCTTTCCTATATACAAATAATGAAAGAGAGTAGTAGCATATTAAGAGAATGATCCCATTCTCTAAATTGTGCCACAGAAAGTCATATACTTAGGAATTAGTTTAACTAAGAATGTAAAGGACCTGTACAAAGAAAACTACAAAAATGCTGCTTCAAGAAATAAAAAGAGGACACAAAAATGGAGACACATTCCCTGCTCAAGTGAATTGGGAGAATCAATAGTTTAAAATGGTAATATTCCCGTCGAGCCTGGTGGCCCTGCCCGAGCCGCCCACGGCCAGCATACAGGCCTAACGGACGGCTGGGGACGCTGGCGCCGGCTCCCGCCAGGCCTAGCTGACCATGGAACCCCGAGGAGGGCAGATGGGTTTTTGGGAGAGGGCCCGTCGCCTGGGGTCCCGGAAGCAGCCGGATGAGACTCCTCCCATTACACTAGCCACCATTTTTGCTGTCCGACGCTGGGAAACCGCCTCACGACCAGATCAACAGAGCAAAGCCAGTTCGAGCCCAGGTTGCGCCTCCGCATGTGGCAGCGCGGTCCACTAAACCAGAAAAACAGTAATGTCTTTAATGCACTGCATTCCACGAAGAGCAGGAAAGTTTGTTGGGAAGGAGATATAAAGAGGAAAGAAATGATTTACAGAACCCGCCAAGTGGTTGAGGTGCGGGAGGGGGGAGGGAGGTGGGGACATTGGTGATGGGAGATGGGTTTGGGCGGAGGGTGCGTGTTGGAACACTGTAGAACCAAAGCTCTACATGAGCATCTTTCAATTAAAAAAAAAAGGAGGAATCTACCACAAACATGTGGAAATCAGTGGTTAGGTGGGACAGAGAAGGGAACAGTGTGCTAATATTTGTCAAAAGTGATAATGCCAGCCTAGAACTGAGCATTGAATATAGGAAAAAAAGATATACATGATAATCTCTAAATGTATGTATTGCAATCCACAATGTGGTAGAAGAGAGAAAGAGAGAGAGAGAAGAGATAGGGAACTTGCCATGGAGGCGGGCTGGGGGAGGGGGAGGGAAGTGGGGACATTGGTGGTGGGAAATGGGCACTGGTGGAGGGATGGGTGCTGGAACACTGTATGACGGAAACCCAAACATGAACATCTTTGTAATTGTATATCACATGATGGTGTAATAAAATATTAAAAAAAAAAAAAAAATAAATTTAGGTTAAAAAAAAAAGACAGAAAATGGAACAGGGTGCTAATAATTGTCGAGGGTACTAATGCCAACCTAGAACTGAGCATTAGGGAGAGGCAAAAGGATACACATGACAACCTTCTAATGTATGTTCTGTAATCTGGAGGAAGGAAAAAGAGAAGAGAGAGAAAGGGAAAGAAATAAAGAACCTGCCATGGAGGTGGGCTGGGGAAGCGGGAGGGAACCGGGATGTTGGTGGTGGGAGATGGGCACTGGTGGAGGGACGGGTGCTGGAACACTGTATGACCAAAACCAAACATGAACTTTTTAATTGTATATCTTTTTTATTTGTATATCTCACGGTGATATAATAAAATACTTAAAAATAAATATCTACAGGGCTAGCCACAATGTAAAAGAAGAGGGCGAGAGATGCAGAGAGAGAGAGAGAGAGAGAGAGAGAGAGAGGAAAGGGGTACCTGCTATTGAGGCAGCCTGGGGTAGAGCGGCGGGTGGGGTAGCTGGTGGTGGAAATGGGGCACTGGTGGAGGGATGGGTGCGGAATACTGTATTAATACTGTATTACCAAGAACCAATTATGAACATCTTTGTAATTGTTGTCTCACTGTGGTATAATGAAAAAATTTAAAAAAGAAAACAATGGTAATATTCCCTAGAGCTTTATACAGATTCAATGCGGTCCCTATAAGGATACCCATGACATTCTTCAAAGATTTTGACCAAACACTCCTGAAATTTGTATGGAATAACAATCCCCCACAGATAGCTAAAGCAATCCTTGGGAAAAAGAAGATGGGAGGTGTCACCTATCCCTACTTCAAGCTGTAATACAAAGCGGTAGTAATTAAAACAACATGCTATTGAAGTAAAAGCAGACATGTAGAATTATGAAATAGAGTTGAGTACTCACACACAACCTCAGATACACGATCATTTAATTTTGGTAAAGGAGCAAAAAGTACCAAATGGAGCAAGCGGCCTTCAAGAAGTGATGCTGGGAAAATTGGGCAGCTACATGTAAAAAATTGAATTTGAAACTCAGTCTAACAACATGCATAGAAGTCAGATCAAAATGGATTAAAGATCTCAATATCAGACCTGAATCCATAAAGTACGTTGAAGAAAACAGGAAAAATCCTGTACAACATTAAAGTTAAAGGTATCTTCAAAGATGTAACACCACTAACAAAACAATTGGAAGCAAAGATAAGCATATAGGACTACACGAAACTAAAAGCTTCTGTACTTCAAAAAGGAACAGTGACCAAGATACAAGGACAGTCCACAGAGTGGGAAAGAATATTCACCCAGTACTCAAATGATGAGGGATTAATATGCAGGATATATCAAACACTGGCAGAATTTCACAAATGAAAACAGCCAATCCCATGGAAAAAATGAGGAGAAAATAAATGAACAGAAACTTCAATAACAAAGAAATTCGAATGGCCAAAAGTCATAAAAAATGCTCATCATCACTAATCATCAGGGAACTACAAATAGAAACAGCAATGAGGTATCACTTCACACTACATAGACTGGTGCAACCCCAAAGAGCAAGAACAACCAGTACTAGCATGGATGGGAAAAAGGGACCCTCATCAGTTGTTGGTGGGAATATTGACTGCTACGGCCTTTTGGAAAACAATTTTGGACATTCCTCCAAAAACGAGAAATTGAGCTCCCATTTGACCCAGCCATGCCTCTCCTGGAGAATATACCCTGGGGAATCAAAAAACACAGCAGAAACACCATCTACACTTTTATTTTTATAGCAGCGCTATTCATAAAGCCAGGATCTGGAAACAACCAGAGTGCCCAGGAACAGATGACCGGATAAAAGAAAGTGTGGTACATCTACACAATGGAATACTATGTAGCTGTTAGGAAAACGAAATTATGAAATTTGGCTATAAATGGATGGAATCCAAGACCAGACAAAACATCAATTAGGAGGTCTTATCAATAGGTGGAATCAACTGCAAGTGTGTGGGAGTTAGAGGTTAGGTAAGACAGAGAAGGGAACAATGTGATAGTAATCACTGGAAATGATAATACTAGCCTAGATCTGAGCATTGAAAATAGGCAAAGGGATACATATATCAACCTCTAAATGTATGTATTGCAAACCACACTGTGTAAGAGAATGACAAGAGAGAGAGTGGAGAGATAAAAAAGAGAGAGAGAGAGAGAGAGAGAGAGAGAGAGAGAGAGAGAGAAGAGGAGATATAGTGCCTGCCATAGAGTCAGACTCGGGGATGGGGGGAGGGAATTTGGGACATTGGTAGCGGGAAATGGGCACCAGTGGAGGGAACACTGACTGGGAACCAAACATGGACATTTTGTAATTATATATCTCATGGGGAGTAATAAAATATTAAAATATATAAGGTATACATGAATTCCAAATTACTTTATTTTAAATTTTATTTTAATTTTATGCACTGTATTTGTAATGACAAGGTTTTATGTATATCATACCATGGTGCACATCCTCCATGAGAGTATCACCAATCTACCCAAGCGCCCACCCCTTCCCCCTACCACGTTAAGCTCAGTTCTGTGGGCCACCTCTCAGGCTCTTATTTTGGCCATCCAAATTTCATTCAAGGGCCACATATTTAATTTGTGCATTGGTTACTCAGGGCTCCAATAACAAAGTTCACAAAGTTTAAACAACAGAATTTCATTTTTTCACAGTTCTGGAACCCAGAATTGTAAAATTAAGGTCTGAGTAGAATCAAACTCTTACTGAAGCTTTTATTAACTGCCATCTATACATTTTACTTAGTTTCCAGTATTGCAATAGTCCTTGATATTTCTTTACTTATAACAATTATTCTTACCTGCTTAGGTGACATTTTCCTTGTGTGTCGTTATATTATCCTCTCTGAGTGTGTCTAGATCTTTTCCCTCATATAATGATAGGAGTAGTACTGAACTAAGACCCATTCTACTATTATTTGGCTTCATCTTAACCTCATTACATTTGTCTAGCCCCTCGTTACAGATATGATTACATTCACAAGTATCTAGGCTTAAATCTTCAGCCTCTGTTTGTGAACTACATAACTCAACCAATAATAATAATTGGTTGGGAAATTATCCAGTTTTCAAATAAACAATGGGAATACAGGATTAATTTTGAATTAACTTTTTTTTTTTGATTTTTTGAGTCACACCCGGCAATGCTCAGGGGTTTCTCCTGGCTCTGCACTCAGGAATTACTCCCGGCGGTGCTCGGGGACCATATGGGGATGCCGGGATCGAACCCGGGCCGGCGGCTGCGTGCAGTGCAAACGCCCCTACCCATTGGGCTATCGGCTCCGGCCCCATAATTTTGAATTAACATTTAAAATAGAATCTAGTCCAAACTTGAAATACTTAGTATCACAGGCAATGATTCTCAGCTCTATTAGACATATTATTTGAAGCCTAAGTTAAGTTTCATTGTTTTAGGTTATTGAATAACTCCTGAGGAAATTTCATGTAATGGCATTGTTTACATTATATACCTTATTTTTCATCAAGCAATTTTTTGTATTGTACCTTAATTGTGCTAAGTGTTCTGATTTAGTGTTCTTCAACAAAATTACAGTTTTCTGAATTTGGGCATGTTGGATATTATATATCTCTGGTATCACCCTGAAATTTCATCAGTTAGAAACTGAAGATTCACATAAACATTTATTGGTTTAAATTGAAATACCTGAGGGCTAAGCTTGATTCGATGGATAGTAAGTTTTGAGATGAAATATTTTCCTGACCAAATTTTCAAGTTACAATCAAGATGTACCTTGTATAAGAAGCAA
Organism: Cryptotis parvus; assembly: GCA_021461705.1. Lineage (NCBI taxonomy): Eukaryota > Metazoa > Chordata > Mammalia > Eulipotyphla > Soricidae > Cryptotis > Cryptotis parvus. Next base: position 12,585 of record JAJIBD010021940.1, on the reverse strand, counting down.
TTTTTCTTCCTTCCAAGACTGTATAAAATGTGCCTTCTAGGAACTCCCTGACCACTCTCAATTTATGTTATCATGCTATATTAAACTTTCCCAATGACTTGTTTCTCTGCACTACTGGGTTATAGGCTCCATCAGGGCAAAACATGTGTCTTGTCACTATGGAATTTCCCATCTCCCAAACAGTGGTGAGTCTATGATTTGTACTTAATAACTAGTTGAGGAATTAGCTCAACTGATGACTAAATACTATACTTAATCATTCCCTCTCCCTGACACTACCCATGTATGAAATAAAAGTAGGAATTTGTGACACCTAGCAATCTTCCAGTGATGCCAAATTGATTGGGTAGACATAGATGTGGGGTAGGCAGCTGCAGCACTGTGTGATCTTCCTCACAGAGTTTTGAGAGAACTACCATAGTCAATTAAGACTCTTTTGTGGCTTTGGCCAGATTACAAAGGGCTCTAACACAGGATTTAGTTCATGCATACTCTGATGAGGAATCCAGTGTATATTGTTAAAGTTCAAGTTCATAAAATTCCAGGCATGAGAAGCCAGAAAGAGATGCCACTGGTGAAAAATAAACAGGAGCTGAAAGGCACAATAGTCAAGTTCCATCAATTTGTTTCCATCTGTTCATACCCATTTAACTACTCTGAATTTATTTAGAAACAATTATCCATGGCAACAAACTACATCAATTCCTCCTAGGAGTTTGAAATTTTCATTAAAAAAAAGGCCCAATGAAAATACAAAATTAAGAGACAGCACAGTCTAATTACCAAAATAGTTATTGTTAACTACAAAATAAGATTAAATCTGTAGAACGGGAGTGGCGAAAGCTTTTTTAAACTTTCTCTTTATAACAGCTTTAGGAAGAAAAAGTATACCTTTAGAAAGGACTTTCAGGAAGAGGATGAAGTTAACATTCGACTTGGCTACTGTTTAGTAAACCTTGAATTTCTTCTAATTTCGCCAGCAATACAAGTTTTCATTAGTATCAATAAAATGAGTAAATCAAAATATTTTGATTTACTTTTCCTCACAGGTGCATTGGAAATAATTCTTAATGGACCATTTTATATGATTTTAGGTCCATATTAAATATTTAAGAAACTAATTAACTAGGCAAGATTTTAATGTAACTATAATTAGACTTGATGTACCTTCTGGCAGATATTCAATCCAATTTTCAGGCACTGCAGTTTTGAAAGTTCCCATCTTGTGAGGCATTTCAATAGGGAATTTGATATTCTAAGTGTCTACTAGAATAATCATCCCTTTAGTTCCATTTCTTTGATCCCCTTTAACTACTTATAAGAAGGCATTGTTTCTCTACAGGTATCTTTAGTAGAAACTTGCAAAACAACCTTTGTTTTACTACATTTATGTTTAAACTTGCATATCTGTGTTAACCAACAATATTTTACTTCTTAACAATATTCTTAGTAAGTTCATCATAATTCTGATGTTTTTCCTAGTTATAACCAATCACCCTCTTTCTTACCTTTTGCATTAGTTATTATAGTAGCTCACTAATCTGTCTCTTTTAATCATTTGCCCCATTGATGATTAATAATCTCCCAAATATAGGTTTAATATCATGAGCTCTTGAATAAAAATGATTCTCTAATTGATTAATTTTCTTACTTTTAGCCTTTCTATTTTTAAATTTTGTTTTTTAATTGTTTCTGAAGTGCAGAGCACTTACAGGTTTTCACAACATTACAAACAAGTAATCTTCCTGTTTTTATGTGCATAATAAGTACTTTAAAGCTCAACAAATTAAGCAGATAAAAACAAAACAAACTGCTGTATGAGAAGAAAAGAACAGTATACTGGGAGTGAGAACTGCTATTTACTGAGAACTGTGCAAATAAATAAATATTCTATTGATTTGTATATTGATAGTATAGTTACATGTCATGCTATTTATTGATACTAGAGCAATTCATTCACAACTAGCATAAACAACAATTACATTCTGCTTAACATCTCTGATATATTATAACTTTTAATTTTGTCTGTGCTCATGTATCACTGTATCACTATCTTCCCGTTCATCATCGATTTGCTTGAGCGGGCACCAGTATCATCTCCATATGACCTGTCTCATGCAAGTAGAGCCCAAGGACACCTGCTTGCTCCAGGAACATAAAGAGCCTCAAACCATTCCATTAGGTCATGGGAATTAGGTCTATAATTGTTACTGGTATCTGGTATATCAAATAAGACACGGGTAGCTTGCCAGGCTCTGCCGTGCGGGTAGCATACTCTCGTAGTCATCTCAAAATCCAGCATTTATTGATGAACCACACTGCTGCAAGCTGCCGCGAGCCGGGCAGTGATAGGCTGGTCTGCTCGGTGTAGTTCTGACGAGGGGGAGGTCCGGATGTGGAAAATGGAGGTCCTCACGGAGTGGGGGTCGTCTGGCTTGTTGTGAGGCTCTGCTGGGGTGGCTGGACAGGGCTAGAACCTGCCATCCCCTCCTGGGTGCCTCATGAGCGTCTGGGCACAGTGAAAGCCAGTAGCAGCTCTGCCCCCATGTCTGTCTCTGGTTTCTCTTCAGATAGCATAAATCTGTGCTCATGATGATTATAAAATACATACAACGTTTACACATAAATATGCTATTCATATATTTATACTGTTGTACTTGATATACCAATCCACTACTTCCTTTCTCCCTGTATTTTTAAAAACTTAGGTGAGTATATTTAAAAGTTTCTTAACTTTTGAATTTATTTTGGGAGTGGTCACATTCATATCCAGCAGTGCTCAGGATTTACTCCTGTCTCAACATTCAGGGATCACCTTTGATGGGGACTAAGGGACTATGTGAGATGCAGGAGATTGAACCCAGGTTGACCGTGGTGCAAAGATAAGTGCCTTATATGCTTTACTAACACTCAGACCCTATGCATTTATCTTTTAATTGAGCTCTAGATTATTTAAAAAATGGTCCTTATTTTATTTGTCAACACACTGTGTGTATGTGTGCACTTGTGCACAACATGTGTAAAAACATGTATTTTTAGAATGAACTAAATTCCAGAGTTTTCCAACATTAAATAAATCAAATTCCAGAGTTTCCAGAATTCCAGAGTTCTCTAGAATACAAGGTAAGAAGAGCTTGAGACAAAGCTCAGAAAAGCCTGGAAAGGTGGTCTGTATTTTGTCTGGGAATGGTAGGTAGGTAGCAGTTTTGAAAGATTAAATGATTTCCCCAATTACTGGAAATAGAACACCAGGAGTCAGTAAATTTTTAATGAAGTGATTCTGCTTCACACTGGGAAAAGGGATGGGAGGAGTGAGGTCAATCAAGGATAAAAAAGAGGCCTGGACATTTTGGCAGGATCCCAGACACATATACTTAAATTGTACAATGAACTCTAACATTTAATCTTCAAATCTTGAGTGCATATTTCATACAATTCTGTATAATCCACCAGAGCAAGAAAACCCACTTTCACATTATGAACTCATTGAGGATTTGAAGCTCCTCTTTAAGTAAACTCAATATTATAAGTTAAGCTATACAGTCTGTTAACCTTGATTTTGTGTTTTTCACAGATGGCTAGTAAAAGCAGAAACTAACGCCTCAGCTTTAGGTAAGCTTGTATGCTCAGACAGGGACAGTCACTGTAGGTGTCTGGGCCCTGCCTGTATGCTCGCCCCTGTTTGGGCCTATGAGGCCTGCCTGTCTGGGTGGGGCACTGTACCTGATTCTGTCTGGGAAAGAAGTGTCAAATAATGGGGGAGAAGGAAGAAGGGGAGGGAAAGAGAAAGGAGGGAGAAGGGGGGAGGGAGGAGAAGAGAGAAAGAAAGGGCGGGAGAGGGAGCAAAGAGGGAGAGGGAGATGGAGAGAGGAGGAGGACTGGGCCTACTTTTACCTGCTGCCATATCTCAAGCCCTCACTGGCATCCCCACCAGTCATTGCATTATCTATTCTGATTGGTTACCTATTCCACAGGTGAGATTTAAAGTGATGACTAAATTCCTCCTGGTTCTCCATCCTTTAACTCCTGCTGTATCACCAATGACTGTTTTTAGCTTTCAATTAAAACAATAAGTTAATGGCAAAGGAGCTACATTCATAGAAGTCAAAAACAGGTCATGCCACTAAAGAGAGAAAATAGTAGAATGTTGATGATGAGTGCACTTGAGCACATTCGAACAATTTTTAAGTTCGATTCTTTTTTCTTTACTTTATGTCTGTGGTGCTCAGGTATTACTCCTGCAGAACTCAGGGATCACTCCTGGGAGTTCAGTGCTAGCAAAAGGTGGAACTCAGGATGAAACATGGGTTGCTTCTTGCAAGACAAATATCCTAACCACATTGGATGGACATCAATTGTTATCACTTCAGCCTGCAATTATTCCTTTATGATTTATTCTAACTTTTAACTGTGGATAGAAAAAAAAAGTAAATCTGAGAATCTGCTCTTTTGAATTAGGGAGTTATATTTAAAATTCTCCAAGTTTACCTCTAATTTAATTTGTGAATAATATCACATTTTGAGTTGCAATATGGTGGTGACACCCACCACAAAATAGAAGCATATTTAAAAGCCACAAATCTAGATCCCTACTAGTCATGAATGTACTAAAGTGGAGTCTGGAGACACAATTTTATGTAAGTTCTGCTTCCATCTAGAATATGGAAAAATCATTCAGGAATGTGAATCTCTAATTTTATCAGCTATACCAAGATTTAAACATTTAGTTAGCATCATCCCAGGTTCTATACCCTCTTGCCACCACCTGAGGAGATATATTTTGTTTCATAAATTGTGTTTTCTTATTCCTCTGTTATATGGCTTAAGGACCTCTTACACCTGGCACTTAAATATTGTTATGTAAGTACTGTACATGGCAAATAGTGATTAATTAGAGCTAGCAACATTTTGAGCGGTGACTGTGCTTTTTCATAGATTGTGTTTGTTTTGTTTCAGTACCATATTCAGCATTGCGCAGGGACATGAGGAGACTTTACTACAAGATTTCTTCTTTAACTACCATTTCTTCTTTACTTTCTCCTATAGAGTGTTAGCTACAAATATTATTGAAATATCTAGACCTAGGGCCTAATCAATAGTACAGTCGAGCAGATAGGGCTTTGCCTTTCACATGTCTGAACTAGTTTTAATCCTGGGCATCTCAGATGGGCCCCATGAACACTACCAGGACTACCCTGGTAGTCCTGGTGCTCACTTCCCTGAGCACAGAGTCAAGAATAATCCCCTGAGTGTCGCCAAACCAAAAGAAAAATTACTAGGGTCAAATTACACCCACTAGACTTTGGTTGAGACATGCTGTAATTTCCTCTTCAGAAAGACTTGAAAGTCATGATCTAGGAAAATAGGACTTGCTACTCCAGAGTGGAGGAGGGTTTTCAGTAATGTGAGTCAGAAAACTAAGGGGAGTGAGAACCTGGTGTTGATAGACAATCCTCTATTTGTGAAATGATTTATCAGACCCACCATGGGCCTCCAGTGTCTGTGTCTTTTGGGACCACTTCACTTGTCTTGTATCACTAGTCTTCCCGTTGTTCATCAATTAGCTCAAGTGGGCACCCATTAATATCTCCATACGCCCTGTTGCGCTAGTGTAGCCCAAGTTTATCCGCTTGCTCCAGGAACATTGAGAGCCTCAGACCATTCCTTCAGGTCATGGGAATGAGTTCTATAATTGTTACTTGGTTTTTGCATATCAAATACGCATATGGGCAGCTTGCCAGGCTCTGCCATACGAGTGGTATACTCATGTGTAGTCTATAGGATAAATTTAAAATATTGTCAGTAAACAGGAATATCTGACTGTACTGAAAAAGGCTTTTAATTTTACCCTAAAATATGTTTATCCTAAAATATAATCATAAACATGAGTTTTCTTGATAGTGACTTTCATAAAGTCAATAGATTGTTTATTTAAGAAACCAAGGAATAAATATATATATATGTTTGTATATATATATATATATATATATATATATATGTTTATATATGTATTTAAACTTTGTTAAAACACTGTGATTTACAAATTTTTCACAGTACAGTTGTCTCAAGCATTCAATGTTTAACACCAGTACCACCACCAGTGTGTCCCTACTGCCACAGAATGCCATTGTCTCCCCACCCACACCTTGTCCCCTGGCAGCTCCTCTAGCCAGCTGCATTCACATTGTTTATTGAAATATATATGTGGAAAGCTTTTTGCAAAGACCTGACCTAACACTACTGGGTTGTTATGCTAAAATGGCGAGTGGCCACCTTGCAGTTGCGTGCTGCAGGAAAGAGCTGTATCATTTGTGCCTTTGGTTAGTCTCCCCTGGGGATTTACGCATAAGTTCTGGTTCATGGTTGGTGGTGAATGGCATTTGCACAGCATATAGGTGCAACAACTGGGTCATTGGTCTAGGATGAGAGGCGGGGCCTCATTCATGGTCCAAGATCCACTAGCATGCCCACAGTCACCCTGTGTTTTCTGGATCTCTGGAGCTGTAATGGAACAGACCAGGGATAGAGCCAGTTAACCCTCTTGGAGCTACATCAAGTGCTTGGCTCAGGAAGGAGCTATAAGCATTTGTGCCTGTGGTCAGTCTACCAGAGATTTATAGGAACTATATTTTTTGATAAAAAAAATTACTAGTTCAGAGCTAAAAATTTAATGCCATTGTTGATTTGCCTCTCTCTGGTGATTAGTGGTGAACAGTACCTTTCATATACCTTTGGACATTTGAATTTTTCTTTGAAGATGTTTCTCCTCATTTCTTCTCCCTATTGTTGGATGGGGTTTGATGATTTTTCTTTTTGCCCGTGATTTTTTCTGAGATATCTTTGATATTAACCCCTTATCAGGTATGCAATGGGGAAAATATTTTCTAATCTATGGAATTTCTTTGTATCTTGGTCACCATTTCTTTTGAGGTACAGAATTCTTTTTTATTTTTATACCACATGAGATATACAATTACAAAGATGTTCATGTTTCAGTCATAGTATTTTCTAGCACCCATCCCCTCCACCAGTGCCCATTTCTCACCACCAATGTCCCCTGATTCTCTCCCCTTCCCCCAGCCTGCCTCTATGGCAGGCACTTTTGCTCTTCTCTCTCCTCATATACTCCCATTTATTTAACGTTGCTTCCACTCTTGCTTGGTCAGGGTTTCATCTTTGAAGATAACCTTAGGTCAATGTTGTGGAGGATTTTGCTTATGTTTTCTCAATATACCTTATACTATTCCATATCACAAAGGCTGGCACACATCATAAAGAATAAGAACAATCAGTGCTTGAATGGTGGTGGGGAGAAAGGCACTGTCATTCATGTCGGTGGGAATGCCAACTGGTCCAACCATTTGGAAAACAATATGGACAATCATTTAAAAACTAGGAATTGAGTTCCCATTTGACCCAGGAATAACACTCTGGGAATATACCTGGGGGCCAAAATCACACAGCAGAAACATTGTCTGCAAATCTATATTCATTACAGCACCATTCACAAGAGCCAGAATCTGAAACAACCTGAGTGCCTGGAAACAGACAACTGGATAAAGAAAATGTGGTACATCTACACAATGGAATAGTATGAAGCTGTTGGAAAAATGAGTTCACAGAACTTGCCTCGCAAAAGGCTGGACATGGAGATTATCATGCGAGTGAAATTAGTCAGAAGATAAAGAACATATTCATCAGATCTGCATTCAATTGTGGCATTTACAAAAAATCATACTAGATTAATATCCAAGGCCAGGCAAACAGGGGGCCATTAGGAAGTATCAATAGTTGGAATCTACCACAAGTGTGTGGGGACAGAGGGTAGATAAGAAAGAGAATGGACCATTTTGCCAATAACAGTTAGAAAAGGTCATGCTAAAACAAGAACCAAGTATTGGAAGTAGGTAAAGGAATCTTCATAGTGTGGGAAACTAGGGGATTGGTGCTGGGAAAAGTGCACTGGTGGATGGAAGGGTGTTGGAACACTGTATGACTAAAACCCAATCATTAATAGCTTTGAATTGTCTATCTTATGGTTATTTAATAATAATAATAAAATTTATGCCCAATATATTTTTTGAAAAAATTAAGAGTCGCCACAGAACTAAAATGAAGGAGTTTTCTATAAAATCTGGGGAATATTTCAATCTGCCTGAGGAAAAAGGCACACGTATTTGTACTCAATAGATATTCTGAGTTCTGGTGAGAAATAGCAGGATAGGGATATCATTTAATGATGGACTACTAAATTCCTTTAGAAATAGTAGCAAGTGAGATGCAGAATGGTATCCATCATTGAACAAATGTTTATTGAATCCATATTCAGCTTTAGGCTTAGAGAACAAATGTGAATAAGATTATTTGATTATCTTGTCACCCCTGGAGTCTTTATTCTGGGTGGAGCAAGAACAATTAAACGCTCCATTGCCACATAAAATTAGCCAACTGTTGATAATATTTCCAAGTTAAAATACTCAGGGTGTGCATACAGATCATGCAAGAGAGTTAGAGCTATTTAATGTGGCATTAGTAATTCTTGTCTAAGGAGATGATCATTTCAGCAGAGAGCTGAAAAGACAAAACAATTTGTATCAATATTTTAATAATTGTAAAATTATTTTATAATTGTATAAATATATAGCATATTTATATTATACAAATTATATACACTTTATATAAAATTATAAAACAATTTTATAAATATTATGTCAATATTGCAAAATATTGACAATTGTATACATATTTTTATTTATATTTTTATTAAATCATCATGAGAAAGTGACAAAGATGCTCATGACTGAGTTTCAGTGATACAATGTTTCAGCAACTGTTACTTTACCTGTGCACTTACCCATTAGGATGTTCCCAATTTCTCCCAGCTGGTCTCCCCTCACTCTGCTCTAGCAGCCTGTCTCTCCAATACTGTTACTGAAAGGGTATCATGCATTTCACTTTACCTCCTTTCGGTGTTCAGTTTGTTTGTAGAGTGATCTTTTCCAGCTTTCATGATAGTGGTCCCTTCTCTGTCCTATTTCACTCCTCTCTCCCCCAGATGGAAAGCTTCCTACCATGGACAAGTCCTTCTGGTCCTTGTGATTTCTAGTGAATTTTAGTTCAAATACCACCTCAGTGCAATGATGTGATGTTTATATTTTTGTAATTTGATTATTTAAAAGCTTTGTACTTGTTGCAACATGTGCCATAACTTAATTTTAAGGCCAAATATTTTATTATGTAACAACATGATATCACTTGATCACTTGATCACTTGAATCCCGTTATTCATCGATTTGCTCTAGCGGGCGCCAGTAACATTTCCATTGGACCCTATCACGTGCCAATGTAGCCCAATGGCATCTGTTTGATTCAGGAATATGAAGAGCCTCAAACCGTTCCTTCAGGGTCTTAACAAGGAAGTCTGACCATCTTGTAGGTGGGCGGCCACGTGATCTTTTGACATCCCGTGGGATCCAGTCAGTAACGGCTCTAGTCCAGCGGTTGTCTCCAAATCGCATTACATGTCCAGCCCATCTGATTTTCGATGTCTTGGCAAACGAGACAGCGCCCCTGATTCTGGAATAGCGACGGAGGTCAGAACTCCGATTCCTTCTCTCACTTGAGTGAGACGTGATACTCCAAGCATAGCTCTTTCGATGCCTCTCTGGGAGACCCGAATAGCATTCTCATCCTGCTTTCGTAGGGCCCAGGTCTCTGAGGCGTATGTTAATGCAGGGAGAACGGTGGAGTCGAAGAGATGTGCCCGGAGCCGGAGGTTCTTTGTCCTTTTAGCTATTTCTTCGATGCCTTTGAAGGCATTCCATGCCGCTCTCTTCCTCCCGCGCAGCTCAGGTTTTAGGTCGTTCATCATGTTGACTTCTCGACCTAGGTACACATAACTGCTGCATTCAGAGATGTTTGTTCCATTGAGAGTGAATGGGGCCTCTGGAACTAGTTCATTTCTCATGAACATAGTTTTCTTCAGATTCAGCTGTAGACCTACCTTTCCACATTCTCGGTCAAAGTCAGCCAGCATTTGTGCCGCTTGGCTAATGTTTGGTGTTATTAGAACGATGTCATCAGCGAAGCGGAGGTGGTGTAGTTGCCGACCATCTATCTTCACTCCCATTCCTTCCCATTCTAATTGTCTCATGATGTTCTCGAGGGTGGCGCTGAAGAGTTTTGGTGAGATGGTATCACCCTGTCGAACCCCCTCTTTGACATCAATGATCACTTCTTTGTAGAATGGTGAGATCCTGGTGGTGAATCCGTAATACAGCTCACGAAGGATCTTGATGTATTGGGTTTGAACACCCTGTTTGACTAGGGCTTCGATGACTGCTTCAGTCTCCACAGAATCAAAGGCTTTCTGTAAATCAATGAACGTGAGACAGAGTGGCATCTTGTACTCCCTACAAACCTCAATGAGCTTGGTTACTGTGTGGATATGGTCGATTGTGCTGAATCCTTTCCGGAAACCTGCTTGCTCGCATGGTTGTCCTTCATCTAGTGTTCTGCTAATCCTGTTCAGGATGACTCGTGTAAACAGCTTGCAGATGACAGACAACAGGCAGATGGGGCGATAGTTGCCGATGTCGTGAATGTCTCCCTTCTTGAACAGTAGAACTGTCCTGCTGGTTTTCCATTGGGAGGGCACCTTGCATTCGGACAGGTAGCGTGTGAAGAGCCGAGCTAGTGTATTGATGAGTACCGACGGCAGATTCTTCAGGTGTTCGGGTCTGACTTTGTCTGGGCCTGGTGCTGTTCCCTTCTTTACCGATGAGATGGCATGTCGGATTTCAGAAGGGAGAACATTGGGAATGACATATCCATCCTGTGGAATTTGGTATGTGGGCAGGTGGATGTGGCTATCAAAGAGATTTGAGTAGAAGTCCTGGATAATCTTCTCCATTGCCTTTCTGGAAGATGTGATAGATCCATCAGGCGCCGGAGGGCAGTCATCTTGGTCTTATAGTTGGTGAAGGACAGGCGGGCAGTGCGAATACTTTTCCCGGCTTCTGCTGCATCTTCCAGTATTTCTGCTCTTCTGTCTTTGAGGTCTGCTTTTATCGCTTCTCTTGCACTGTTTAGCAAGCTTGGACGTTAGCATTTGGTCTCCTGAGGCTCGCGCCTTGCCACGTTGGCGAATGAGCTCAAGAGTTTCTGAAGACAAGTGTCCTTTTGTGTCTTTCTCTCTCTCGGCATTCTTCGCACAATCATGGAGGTGCTGAACCAGTCGGTTGTATTCTTCATCGATGTCATCAATGATGGTATCTTCCCATGTTGCTGCAATGGTGCCAAAGAGTTCCCAGTTGGTGGTCGTTCTGGGAGTTCTCTTCTTAAACTTTGCAGCTTTTTCTCCCCCGTTGAGGGAAGTAGAATTTTGCACGAAGGAGACGGTGGTCCGATCCTGTCTGGAATTTGGGGACGACAGCAACATCGGTCAGACAAAACCGTCGATTGAAGATGATGTGGTCAATTTCATTGTGGAACTGTCCGCCAGGAGATTCCCATGTCCAACGTTTCGCTTCAGCCTTCTGAAACTGTGGAGTTCCCATGAATAGTCTTGGTGGGCATTATGAACTCAGATAGTCTCTCACCCTGTTTGTTCCATTCTAGGCCATGGGTCCCGATGTGGAGTTCTTCAGCCGATCTTCTCGGTCCTATCTTGGCATTAAAATCACCGACTATGATCTTGTAGAAGGTGTGATCTTTTTTATAGAACTCCTCCAATTCCATGTAGAATTTCTCAATTTCATCTTCTTTGTATGTGGATGTTGGTGCATAGACAATGAAGATAGAAATTGCTGGCAGTGGGCCACATCTCCTCAAGTGTAATCGTCCTATTCGGTTTGTTAGGCATTCAAATGAATCAATGTTGACAGCCATGTTCATGTTGACAAGTGACACCAACGCCACCAACGCCTCTTTCGTCACATGTTCCAAGGAACAATTCTTCTCCGGTGTCAAATACAGCATGATGCGACTGACGCCTCCCTCGCCTCAGTCAGACCAATGATGTCGCATTTGATCTTTCTTGCTTGCAGCATCAGATCCTCAATATATGCTTCCGATGCCAGTGCACGGCATTGAAAGTACAGACAGTCATTTTAGTCCTTCTTCGTTTTGGCAGCCTAGGACAGCCGTGGAAATTTTATCAGGCACTGCTTGTTTGCCTTTCTTACTGCTGCCGTATTAAGGGCTCTTCGGGTCAGGAAAATAAACATTTTTGTTACTGGATTTGGCATATTTAACACGCATCGGACAGCTTGCCAGGCTCTGCCATTTGGGTGCTATATTCTCATTACTTTGTGGGGTCTCTCAGAGGGTGGGTAGAATATTTATGGTAATCTGAGTTAAATCGCATTGATACAGCGCGGCCACACGCAACAGGAAAAGCTGGTTTCTGCTCTGCCGGGTGTACCTGTGTCTTAGGCTCAAGCATTCCTGGGCTTGAAATACTCTCCCTCTGAAGGGCGTGGTCTCTGCAGGGCGGTCCTTGTAGGATGGGTTTCTGACAAGCTGGGCTGAGACTGGATTAATCTGTGGGCTGGAGACTGGATTAATATGCTGGTGGGAGATCTT
>JAJIBD010021939.1:0-37758 GCA_021461705.1 Cryptotis parvus | reverse complement strand
AGATGTTACAGTAGTGAACAAACTAAGGTACTTTTCCTTAAAGTAAAAATATGAAGTAACTATGTAAACAACTTAGTAAACTTATAAACTATTTCTCAAATTTTATTTTCCCATTACGTTTTTCATAAACAATGTTGTTTAAAGTTGTTCAAGATGATTTCTTAGACATTCAATATACCAACACTATTTCCACCGGCCATTACATCACCATTTTCTACAATTATCCCAACCTTTAATCCAGGCCCCAGAGCAGGCCCTCAATAATTTATTTTATATTGGTTGTTAAGCAATTTGCTAAAATAATCACTTGATCACTTGATCACTTGAATCCCGTTATTCATCGATTTGCTCGAGCGGGCGCCAGTAACATTTCCATTGGACCCTATCACGTGCCAATGTAGCCCAATGGCATCTGGTTGATTCAGGAATATGAAGAGCCTCAAACCGCTCCTTCAGGGTCTTAACAAGGAAGTCTGACCATCTTGTAGGTGGGCGGCCACGTGATCTTTGACATCCCGTGGGATCCAGTCGGTAACGGCTCTAGTCCAGCGGTTGTCTCCAAATCGCATTACATGTCCAGCCCATCTGATTTTCGATGCCTTGGCAAACGAGACAGCGCCCCTGATTCTGGAATAGCGACGGAGGTCAGAACTCCGATTCCTTCACTCACTTGAGTGAGACGTGATATTCCAAGCATAGCTCTTTCGATGCCTCTCTGGGAGACCCGAATAGCATTCTCATCCTGCTTTCGTAGGGCCCAGGTCTCTGAGGCGTATGTTAATGCAGGGAGAACGGTGGAGTCGAAGAGATGTGCCCGGAGCCGGAGGTTCTTTGTCCTTTTTAGCTATTTCTTCGATGCCTTTGAAGGCATTCCATGCCGCTCTCTTCCTCCTGCGCAGCTCAGGTTTTAGGTCGTTCATCATGTTGACTTCTCGACCTAGGTACACATAACTGCTGCATTCAGAGATGTTTGTTCCATTGAGAGTGAACGGGGCCTCTGGAACTAGTTCATTTCTCATGAACATAGTTTTCTTCAGATTCAGCTGTAGACCTACCTTTCCACATTCTCGGTCAAAGTCAGCCAGCATTTGTGCCGCTTGGCTAATGTTTGGTGTTATTAGAACGATGTCATCAGCGAAGCGGAGGTGGTGTAGTTGCCAACCATCTATCTTCACTCCCATTCCTTCCCATTCTAATTGTCTCATGATGTTCTCGAGGGTGGCACTGAAGAGTTTTGGTGAGATGGTATCACCCTGTCGAACCCCCTCTTTGACATCAATGATCACTTCTTTGTAGAATGGTGAGATCCTGGTGGTGAATCCGCAATACAGCTCACGAAGGATCTTGATGTATTGGGTTTGAACACCCTGTTTGGCTAGGGCTTCGATGACTGCTTCAGTCTCCACAGAATCAAAGGCTTTCTGTAAATCAATGAACGTGAGACAGAGCGGCATCTTGTACTCCCTACAAACCTCAATGAGCTTGGTTACTGTGTGGATATGGTCGATTGTGCTGAATCCTTTCCGGAAACCTGCTTGCTCGCATGGTTGTCCTTCATCTAGTGTTCTGCTAATCCTGTTCAGGATGACTCGTGTAAACAGCTTGTAGATGACAGACAACAGGCAGATGGGGCGATAGTTGCCGATGTCGTGAATGTCTCCCCTTCTTGAACAGTAGAACTGTCCTGCTGGTTTTCCATTGGGAGGGCACCTTGCATTCGGACAGGTAGCGTGGAAGAGCCGAGCTAGTGTATTGATGAGTACCAACGGCAGATTCTTCAGGTGTTCGGGTCTGACTTTGTCTGGGCCTGGTGCTGTTCCCTTCTTTTACCGATGAGATGGCATGTCGGATTTCAGAAGGGAGAACGTTGGGAATGACATATCCATCCTGTGGAATTTGGTATGTGGGCAGGTGGATGTGGCTATCAAAGAGATTTGAGTAGAAGTCCTGGATAATCTTCTCCATTGCCTTTCTGGAAGATGTGATAGATCCATCAGGGCGCCGGAGGGCAGTCATCTTGGTCTTATAGTTGGCGAAGGACAGGCGGGCAGTGCGAATACTTTTCCCCGGCTTCTGCTGCATCTTCCAGTATTTCTGCTCTTCTGTCTTTGAGGTCTGCTTTTATCGCTTCTCTGCACCGTTTAGCAAGCTTGGACGTTAGCATTTGGTCTCCTGAGGCTCGCGCCTTGCCACGTTGGTGAATGAGCTCAAGAGTTTCTGAAGACAAGCGTCCTTTTGTGTCTTTCTCTCTCTCGGCATTCTTCCGCACAATCATGGAGGTGCTGGAACCAGTCGGTTGTATTCTTCATCGATGTCATCAATGATGGTATCTTCCCATGTTGCCGCAATGGTGCCAAAGAGTTCCCAGTTGGTGGTCGCTCTGGGAGTTCTCTTCTTAAACTTTGCAGCCTTTTCTCCCCGTTGCGGGAAGTAGAATTTTGCACGAAGGAGACGGTGGTCCGATCCTGTCTGGAATTTGGGGACGACAGCAACATCGGTCAGACAAAACCGTCGATTGAAGATGATGTGGTCAATTTCATTGTGGAACTGTCCGCCAGGAGATTCCCATGTCCAACGTTTCGCTTCAGCCTTCTGAAACTGTGAGTTCCCATGAATAGTCTTGGTGGACATGATGAACTCAGATAGTCTCTCACCCTGTTCGCTCCATTCTAGGCCATGGGTCCCGATGTGGAGTTCTTCAGCCGATCTTCTTGGTCCTATCTTGGCATTAAAATCACCGACTATGATCTTGTAGAAGGTGTGATCTTTTTATAGAACTCCTCCAATTCCATGTAGAATTTCTCAATTTCATCTTCTTTGTATGTGGATGTTGGTGCATAGACAATGAAGATAGAAATTGCTGGCAGTGGGCCACATCTCCTCAAGTGTAATCGTCCTATTCGGTTTGTTAGGCATTCAAATGAATCAATGTTGACAGCCATGTTTGTGTTGGACAAGGACACCAACGCCACCGACGCCTTTCTTTCGGCGCATGTTCCAAGGAAAAATTCTTCTCCGGTGTCAAATACAGCATGATGCGACTGATGCCTCCTCGCTCCAGTCAGACCAATGATGTCGTACTTGATCTTTCTTGCTTGCACCATCAGATCCTCAATATATGCTTCCAATGCCAGTGTACGTGCATTGAAAGTACAGACAGTCATTTTAGTCCTTCTTCGCTTTGGCAGCCTAGGGACAGCCGTGGAAATTTTATCAGGCACTGCTTGTTTGCCTTTCTTACTGCTGCCGTATTAAGGGCTCTTTCGGGTCAGGAAAATAAACATTTTTGTTACTGGATTTGGCATATCGAACACGCATCGGACAGCTTGCCAGGCTGTGCCATGCGGGCACTATATTCTCATTACTTTGTGGGGCTCTCTCAGAGGGGTGGGTAGAATATTTGTGGTAATTTGGAGGTAAATCAGCGATGCGCCATGCGGCCAGGCGCAATGGGGAAAAGCTGGTTTCTGCTCTGCCGGGTGTACCTGTGTCTTAGGCTCAAGCATTCCTGGGCTTGAAATACTCTCCTCTGAAGGGCGGGTCTCTGCAGGGCGGGTCCTTGTAGGCTGGGTTTCTGACAAGCTGGGCTGGAGACTGGATTAATCTGTGGGCTGGAGACTGGATTAATATGCTTGGGGAGATCTTACCAGCTGCAGAGTGTGGATTGTGACACAGATCGATGCCAGCAATGTGTGGGGGTTTCTCTGGGCTCCTCCGAGGCTCCATCGGGATGGTGGACTTGGGTCGGAAGTTGCTCTCGTGGTCCATGGAATGCAGGGGGTTCAACGGGGAAAGCTGGTTTCTGCTCTGCTGGGTGTACCTGTGTCTTAGGCTCAAGCATTCCTGGGCTTTGCTAAAATAATATAGATTCTAAGTAGCACAGATGAAGAAATTCTAGGATTCTATACTATAATTGCTTCACTTTGGAGGCTTTCAAAATGGTAAATTACTTATCACTTTCGTCGGGCCTTGATTTTTTATTTCTCTATTTTCAGGTACATTTTGACATTGAGAACCAAAATTAGTTCAATTGGGTTCCATACACATTGCTCCTGATTAGATGGTCAACAAAAAGCACTACAATACATTTACCAGTTCTTAGACATAGGAGGTGAACTTGTTCACCTGGCAGCATGGCATATAACTGAAAGGAATTTAAGTCTCCACTATCATGAAAATATATCCAAGGAAATATAACACTAATACTTTAGAATATTGTGTGGAAGTGGGAGTGCATTAGGTGATATGACAAAGCATAGCCACACATGAACACAGGTAGGCATGTGCACACGGCTCTTGCTTTCACAACTTGGTTTCTAGATTGTAATTCTGGTGTGAAAATTGTTCATCAGAGTTTCAGAGCCAATTCTAATACAATTTCCATATTTGAAGCGTTTTTATGTTTTTGCTTTTGATTTGCTTTAGTTTTGGGGACATACTAGGTGATGCTCAGGCTTTACTCCTGGTTCTGCACACAGGATTTATTCCTATTTAGCTTAGGGGATCATGGGTATCAAATATGGATCAGTCACTTGCACAGTGAGTGCTCTACCCTCTGTACTGTCACTCTTGAATGGAAAATATTTTCAATAGGAATCCTATGGAACAGGATGGAAAGTGGCATATATATACATATTTACTTATGTATATATATGTACATATATATGCCACAAATATATAAACACATGTATATATAGATATATGTGTGTATATGTAAATATAAACACATATATACATATACATATATACACCTAAAGTGCTGTAAGGGAATAAAAAACCTCCAGACAATATTAGACATCCTATATATATTACTTAGATTTCAAGGAGGAATAGTAAATGTTTTACACAAAAAGAATAGTTTTAAAAATGTATTATTACAATGGGAACTCCAAAAATATTCAATGGACTTCATAAAAGAGAAAACCTCAGAAGACACAAAATATCCAAAATAAATAAACAAATAAACAAATAAATAAATGATACCATAAAATGAGGGGAGAGATTAGTGATGTGTTATCTCAATTAATTTTGAAATTTGCTGGTATTTTCTATGTTATTTCCATTCTCATAACTATCAAAAAAATTAAATAAATTTATTTTGAAAGATAAATTTTGTTTTTCCTGTTAAGATTATGTTGAAGTCTGTATGTACAGATTTATATTTGTTATTAGCTTATTTTTTCATCCATTATTAAATGCAGTTATAATATACGTTTGACATATTTTTTGCTTAATTCAACAATTACTTTTGTTTGTTTCTCTCTAATTATTAAGGCCACACCTGGCTATGCTCAGGGTTTACTCCTGGATCTACACTTATGGACCTTCTACTATATGTTCTGGGGACACAATCTAGGGTGTCTGGGACTGACCCTAGGTTTCAAGTGCCTTTTGAAATCTGGGTACCAAGATACTCACTATAGTATCACTCTGGTACCCTAATTCAATAATCGACTAAAATTGGCAACTTGGACTTGAATCCAGGTTGTATGTACTTTTACTTTCTATTTTTATTTATTTATTTATTTATTTATTTATTTATTTATTTATTTATTTTTTTGCTTTTTGGGTCACACCTGCCACTCTCTGGGGTTAATCCTGGCTCTGCACTCAGGAATTACTCTGGCGGTGCTCAGGGAACCATATAGGATACCGGGGATTGAACCCAGGTTGGCGCAGGCCGGCCGAGTGCAAGGCAAACGCACTACCCGCTGGACTATCACTCAGGTCCTTACTTTCTATTTTGAATTGGTCATTTATTTTCCTAATTCTTCCTTTGTCAAATAATTTTGGATTTTATTTCTTCTATTTTCTATAGTTTATTTGGAGTCTTTGCATATTCACTTTTAGTTATCTGAAAAAAATGTTTTTATTTATTTCGTCTCAGATTTTAACTCATTTGGATTCACACTGAATGTATGTTTCTTGGATAGCAGCTCAAATGTCTATTTGATACTTTTGCATTTTATTGTTCAGTTGATTCTGTGTTATGCAGAAGTAAATTAGGGGTCAGAAAGATACATAGACATACTTAGATACAAAATGTGTTATAATCTTCCCAGTTCACTAGTTTCTTTGTTCTCTATTATATTTTCCTTAAATTTTCAGCTGCATTAGTTATCTCAAGCTCATTTGATTTGAAAAAAAAAACAGGAATATAGCAAGTTTTCTTTAGAGTTTTAGTTACTCTATCAACTGAATATGCTTTGCCCCCAGAACAGAAATTATAAAATGGAAAGTTTTCCCTGTACTACCTTCTGATCTAGGTCTTGACATCCTCCAGAAAGATGAAAATCTTTCTACATTTATTTAAACTCAAACAACTCCAGATTGTTTTTTCTTATTTATATCTCATAGTTTATACTTATCCTATAAAATTGCTAAATTTCCATTGAAGTGATACTTTCACTTGCAGGAATAATTCCTTACAATAATGTATCACTGTATCACTGTCTTCCCGTAGTTCATCGATTTGCTTGAGCGGGCACCAGTAACATCTCTATAAGTCCTGTTTGTTGCAAGCAAGCGTAGCCCAAAGGCATTTGCTTGCTCCAGGGACAGGAAGAGCCTCAAACCATTCGGGAGGACCATAATTGTTACTAGTTTTTGGCATAACAAATAAATTAAAAAATAATGTAAAGATACTATAAAATCTGACATACTTATGACTCCTATATGATATTAATCGATTATTCTTTTTGCTCACAACTCACCAGTAACATTAGTCTTCCATAAAAATAAACATTCCCAGCTAGTTCTTCTTTAGAAATAGTTTTGCAAATATTTTTTCTCCATCTGATACATACTGCTTTGCTTTTGTTTTGCTTTTTGAGTTTTTGGTCCATAACCAGTAGTGTTCAGGGTTTATCCCTTAATTCTATGCTCTGGGATCACAAGAGTTGCTCAGTGGCTGAGGACACCATGATGCTGGAATGGCATGGAGTTTGACTGTGCAAGGTGAGTGCACTAATCCCTGTACTATCTCTCTGGCTGGATCTTAACTATAAATAGATAGTTGTTCCTTTTCATTAGGTCATCATATTATGCCAACACACTTAAATATGAAATAGAATCTATCTTTAAAAAATAATCAAAATTCATCTGTAGGGGCAACACTTTCCTGAGAAGAGTGATTTCTCAGTCTAGGTCTTTTTCTGTACCTTCAATAGATTATCTTGAAATCACTGCAGACTAGTATCATTGTCACTGTCTTCTGGTAGATCATCGATTCGCTCAGCAGGCACCAGTAACATCTCAATATGTCCTGTCACATGCGAGATAGCCCAAGGGCATCTGTTTGCTCTAGGAACATAAAGAGCCTCAAACCATTCCATCAAGTCATGGGAATGAGGTCTGCAACTGTTACTGGTATTTGGCATGTCAAATACGACATGGGTAGCTTGCCAGGCTCTGCTGTGTGGATACATATATATGTAAACATATTTTCCAAAGTTCCCTAGATTTGAAAGTCATACTTTGAAATTGCTGTCACAATTAGAATATTTCCCAAGGAGCTGGAGTGATTGTACAGTGGGCAAGGCACTTATTTGCTCTGGGGTGATTGGTCCTAGTTCAATCCTAGCACACTATCAGAAAAATAGTCTGGCTACAAGTTGTGAATATTACAGACATGTGCTCACTTTCATATCTTCTTTAGTTGTAAAGCAAGTTCCATTCACTATACAGTCATGTAGGATTTTCACTACCCTTTTCTAATTAAAGCCACAAGAAATGCTTTGGAATCATCTTAGTATCATTGAAAGTGTTATTACCCTAACTACTAGCATAAGTTATGTGTTTGAAACAATACTATATATATATATATATATATATATATATTTCCACTATTTGTTATAGTTCTGGAATTTGGTATAAATCCCAAAACTAAATAAAGGTGTTTACAGACAATCTCACTTATAAACACGCACTTCTTGGTGTGCAGGTTATTTTTTCTTGCATTTTGCTCTACTTTCATATGATGAAAGTTATCAGCAAACTTTCTAGGTTCTCTTTTGTAAATACACCAGACTCTTAGTGGCAATTTTATTCTTATGACCTAATCTAATAGACAGCCCACTTTTTAGGGGTTAATATTTAACCTATTTGGGGAAGAACATATTAAATGATATTATTCATCTCTCTGGAAGTTGTGATATATGATAGATAAATGGATAAATGTGTAGGCAGATCTAAATAGATTTCTATTTTCCTTTCACTACATTTCAGTGTTAAATTCCCTCGAGAAAAAAATTAGTCAGAATACACTTTCTCAGAACAGTCAGTCTGTCTTTTTATTCTACAGTCTCCAACAGAGTCCTAAGCTTTACCACACAGCAAGCCTGTCTTTGATGCTGATTTTAATTCTTCTTATAAATATCCACGAACTCCATGGCAGTATTTTGTATTTATCTAGCATTAAGATTTCATTCAAAGTAATTCAGCAATTACTTCCTTGGTATGCTTTCTACGCAATGGGTTATGTAAGCTTCTTATTATGAAATTCGAAAGCTAAATCGATCATAATCCTAACATTAGTAAATATTTGGTGACTTCATGTTAGGCAATAAGAATGCAAAGATGAATATGATTGCCCTAAAAATTT
The DNA here is from genome assembly GCA_021461705.1 of Cryptotis parvus. Classification (NCBI taxonomy): domain Eukaryota; kingdom Metazoa; phylum Chordata; class Mammalia; order Eulipotyphla; family Soricidae; genus Cryptotis; species Cryptotis parvus. The sequence continues at coordinate 29,156 of JAJIBD010021939.1, read as the reverse complement.
AGGGTGCCAAAAAACTAATAAAAATAACTTAAACTGTATTTTATGAAAACATGGAATATTAGCACAAACCTGAATAAGAGTTTCAGGGACAGTCTCTGAAACTGATAAGTTGTATGGAGCTAACAAGACTTTTTTTTTAGTAGTGTTTGTGATTGATACCTTTGAAAAATAAAAGAGTAGATTGCATGAAGAACAAAGATATCCTTATTTATTTCAATTTTTTTTTTTGTCTTTTTGCTACTTGGACACACATGTTTCTACTCAGTCCTTACTCTTCACTCTTCACTCAGGGATCAGTCCTGGAGGAGCTCAGGAGACAAGATAATATGCCAGAGATCAAACCGAGAATAGCAGCATGCAAGGCACACATGCCATCTGCTGTGTAATCTATCACTCCACCTCCAAATTAAAAAATATTCTATTGTTCTAGACCAATAGTATTTTTTTAGGACAATGATAGAAAGCCACTGCTCTATATTCTTATTTCTTTCTAAAATTTAGCTTATTTAATCTTTTAATATATTTTTAATCTAATTTTTATCACTGTATCACTGTCTTCCCGTTCATTGTCGATTTGCTCGAGCGGGCACCAGTAACATCTCCATATGACCTGTCTCATGCAAGTAGAGCCCAAGGGCACCTGCTTGCTCCAGGAACGTAAAGAGCCTCAAACCATTCCATCAGATCATGGGAATGAGGTCTATAATTGTTACTGGTATCTGGCATATTAAATACAACACGGGTAGCTTGCCAGGCTCTGCCGTGTGGGTAGCATACTCTTGTAGTCATCTCAAAATCCAGCATTTATTGATGAACCACGAGCCGGACTGTGATAGGCTGGTCTGCTGGGTGGAGTTCTAACGAGGGGGAAGTCCGAATGTGGAAAATGGAGGTCCTCATGGAGTGGGGGTCGTCTGGCTTGTTGTGAGGCTCTGCTGGGGTGGTGGGCCAGGGCTAGAACCTGCCATCCCTCCCGGCACCTCATGAGCGGCTGGGCACAGTGAGAGCCAGTAGCAGTTCTGGCCCATGTCTGTCTCTGGATAAGCAAACCTAAGCCGGATTAACAAAGACTGCAGCAGGGTGGATCTCGATGAGCCAGGCTGTGATAGGCTGGTCTGCTGGGTGGAGTTCTGAGGAGGGAGAAGTCCGGATGTGGAAAATGGAGGTCCTCATGGAGTGGGGGTCGTCTGGCTTGTTGTGAGGCTCTGCTGGGGTGGCGGGCCAGGGCTAGAACCTGCCATCCTTCCCAGGCACCTCATGAGCGGCTAGGCACAGTGAGAGTCAGTAGCAGCTCTGGCCCATAAATGCTCTATTTGGAGGTGACTACAAGGGTATGCCACCTTCATGGCAAGCCTGGCAAGCTGCCCTGTTTTATTTGATAGGCCAAATACCAGTAACAATTATATTAGTTCATTCCCATGACGTAATATAATGGTTTGAGGCTCTTTATGCTCCTGGAGTGAATCGATGCCCTTGGGCTCTACTAGCATGAGACAGGACATATGGAGATATTACTGGTGCCCGCTCTAGCAAATAGATGATCAACAGGAGGATAGTGATAGTGATAGTGGTATTGGAATAAAAACAGACCTGTGGACCTATGGAATAGAGTTGACTATCCTGACACCCACCCTCAAAGACATGATCTGTTAATCTTTGATAAAGGTGCAAATAGTCCAAACTGGAGTAAGCAAAGCCTCTTCATCAAGTGGTGCTGGGAAAACTGGACAGCTACCTGTAAAAAAATGAATTTGGCTTTTTTGGATTGAAAAGCCATTTATATATCAACCAGCTCTCTTTCTTCCATTTCTTCCTTCAGGTCCAGTATTTCCCTGGTGAGTTTCAGTCTCGTTGGTCTATCCATAGTTGATAAGGCAGTGTTGAAGTCTCCGACTATTATTGTGCTACTGTTAATGTCTTCTTTGAGGTCTTTTTAAGTGTTAATTAAATGTTAATGTCTATATAATGTCATATATATTAAATGTTAATGTTAATTGTGCTAATGTTAATGTCTTCTTTGAAGTAGTTTTAAGTATTTTGCTGGCCCCTCGCTTGGCGCATATATGTTTAGTAGTGTGATTTCTTCCTGGTATACATAACCCTTAATTATTAAGAAATGGCCTTCATTGTCCCTTTTAACCTTTTACAGCCTGAAGTCTATATTGTCAGATACGAGTATGACCACACCCGCCTTTTTGGAGGGGGTGTTTGTGTGGAGAATTATCTTCCAGCCTTTGACTTTGAGTCCGTTTGCTATGGTTATTCAGATGTGTTTTTTGTAGGGAGCAGAATGTTGGATTCAGTTTTTTAATCCATTTTGCCACCCTGTGTCTCTTAATTGGTGCATTTAGACCATTGACATTGAGAGAGATTATTGTCATTGGATTTTGTGCCATCTTTCTGTTTAAACTTATTGTGCTTTTACAATAGACCCTCACTTGATCACTTGAATCCCGTTATTCATCGATTTGCTCGAGCGGGCGCCAGTAACATTTCCATTTGATCCTATCACGTGCCAATGTAGCCCAATGGCATCTGGTTGATTCAGGAATATGAAGAGCCTCAAACCGTTCCTTCAGGGTCTTAACAAGGAAGTCTGACTATCTTGTAGGTGGGTGGCCACGTAATCTTTTGATATCCCTTGGGATCCAGTCGGTAACGGCTCTAGTCCAGCGGTTGTCTCCAAATCACATTACATGTCCAGCCCATCTGATTTTCGATGTCTTGGCAAATGAGACAGCGTCCCTGATTCTGGAATAGCGACGGAGGTCGCCCGGGCCTTTTGGCTAAGATCAAGTGTAGTTTCTAATTTTTAATCTATTTTTAATCTTAATCTAATCTTTTCAATCCATTTTTAATCTTTTTAATCTATTTTTGATGGCTCCAGGGCATATGGAGATATTACTGGTGCCTACTCTAGCAAATAGATGACCAATGGGAGGATAATGATAGTGATAGTGATTTTTCTGATTAAGATCCTAACACCTTTATAAAAACTGATTTTTTGAATAATGTTTGGTCTTCTAAAGATAAGAATGCTAAATAGTTAGACATGTTCTTTAAAAATTTGTTAAATCCTGTGAGTATGCATATATGCATCTGGCCTACCATTATCATATTATCTCCTCATACAAATAATTTTATACTTCATATTTTCAAATTAATATTTTATTGTACACATTTAGGTAAGACCTTAATTGTTTTAGAAAATAACTTCTAATAGCATTCATGCCAGAAGTACTCTAGGACAACAGTAACTCACAACAATACTTGGCCTCAATGATGCGGGTGTAGCAATGCTCAGTAGGCACTGAGACAACACTCAATAAAAACGATGAAGAGAAACATATGGTGCCAGAGATTGAATCCAGAGCCTCCAATGCCTTGTAATCACATCTTAATTTTTTGTCTTTACGTACTTTGTTATTCCACACTTAGGGTGCTCAGGGGGTACTTCCACCTCAGTGCTCAGGATTTGCTTCCTGTGCCTCCCCTTTCCACAATGTTCATGTACAGTAGGGAGGGAGCCAAGACTCCCACATGTAACACAAGTGTTCTAGCCCTTTATCTCAAGTACCTGACCTGGATCTAAATCTATTATATATTATCATATATAAGATTAATGTATATATATATGCATATATATACTCTATTATATAAGTTTCAGCATAGTATTTCTTTTTCAACAGACAAACATTTACATTATGCATATATAGTTGTAAAGATATTTTCTTTTTTCTTTTTTCATTATACCACCATGAGATATACAATTACAAAGGTGTTCATAATTGGTTCTTGGTAATACAGTATTCCAGCATCCATCCCTCCACCAGTGCCACATTCCCACCACCAATGTACCCACACCCAATCCCACCAGCCCCCAAGCTGCCTCAATAGCAGGTACCCACTTTTCTTCTCATTCTCTCTCTGTCTCTGTCTCTGCATCTCTCTACCTCTTACACATTGTGGCTAAACCTGCAGACATTTAAGGTTTATCACGTAAGTCTCACATGAGACCCACAGACATGGGGCAGAGCTGCTACTTGCCCTCCCTGTACCCAACAGCTCACAAGGAGCCCAGGAGGGATGGCGGGTTCTAGCCCTGGCCCACCACCCCAGCGTCGCCTCACAAGAAGCCAGATAACTCTCCCACACCATGAAGGCCTCCATTTAGCACATCTCGCCCCCCTCTGGTCAGCACTGCACCCAGCAGAAGAGCTGATCACAGCCTGGCACATCAAGATCCACCCTGCAGCAGTCTTTTTCAAGTCTGGCCCAGGTAAGCTTATCCAGAGACTCACAGACAGGGGGCAGAGCTGCTACCAGCCTCCCTGTGCCCAGCTGCTCAGGAGGCTCCTGGGAGGGATGGTAGGTTCTATCCCTGGCCCGCCACCCCAACAGAGCCTTTCAAAAAGCCAGACAATGCCCCATTCCACAAGGGTCGCTATTTTGACTCCTCTCTGGTCAGAACTCCTCCAGCATAGAGCTGATCACAGCCCAGCTCATCAAGACCCACCCTGCAGCAGTCTTTTTCAAGTCCGGCCCAGGTATGCTGATCCAGAGACTCACAGACATGGGGCAGAGCTGCTACTGGCTATCCCCGTGCCCGGCTGCTCACGAGGCACCCGAGAGAGATGGCGGGTTCTAGCCTTGGCCCGCCACCTCAGAAGAGCCTCTCAAAAAGCCAGATGACCCCCACTCCATGAGGGTCACAATTTTCCACATCTGGACAACCCTCTGGTCAGAACTCCACCCAGCATAGAGCTGATAACACCTTGGCTTGCAAGCCGCTTAGGGCAGCATGATTCATTAATAAATGAATCATGAGAATGCCACCTGCCCGGTAGAGCCTGGCAAGCTACGAAATACTCATGTCGTATTTGATATGCCAAATACCAGTAACAATTATAGACCTCATTCCCATGACCTGATGAAATGCTTTGAGGCTCTTTATGTTCCTGGAGCAAGCAGATGCCCTCGAACTCTACTAGCATGAGACAGGATATATGTAGATGTTACTGGTGCCCGCTCTAGCAAACTGATGATGAACAGGAAGACAAGTGATACAAGGGATACATGTAAGTCTCTTTGTGAACATTCAATGGTGAGTTCTAGTCTGACATACCCATTTCCCACAAGTAGTAAAACACTGGAATATATATATATATATATATATATATATATATATATATATATATATGACAAGCATGAGATAAAATTACAAAAATGTTTCGGACATACAGTGTTCCAGGACCCATCCCTCCAAAAGTGCCCATTTCCTACCACCAATGTTCCAAATTTTCTCCCCATCCTCTAGCCTGCCTCTATGGCAGATTCTTTATCTCCTTTCACTCGTTCACTTTCTCTCTCTTTCTCTAATTCTTCACTTACATATTATGGATTGTAAGACATACTTAGAGGATATGATATGTATCTCTTTGCCTGTATTTAATACTAAATTTTATGTGGTAATAGCAGTTTCGACAATTATTGGCACACTGTTCCCTTTATCTGTGTTATCTAACCTCTACTCCCACAAGTTTGTGGTAATTACCACCTTTGACAAAACCTCTTGATCCATGTTTTGTCTGACCTTGGATGTTGGTATCATAATATTCATGTACGTATATATATATATGTGTATATATAAATGTATATATATTTATATCATACAAATAAATGCACTCATTCTATATCTATCTCCTTCTGGCTATTTCACTCAACATGATCCTCTCAATCTCCATTCATTTATAGGCAAATTTCATAACTTCATTTACCTTAACAGTTGCATAGTATTCCATTGTATAGATGCTTCTTTATCCAGTCATCAATTCTTGGGAACTCTGGCTGTTTCCATATTCTGCATATTGTGAATAATGCTGCTATGAACATAAAAGTATGGATGGTGTTCCACTGCATGTTTTTGGCTTCCCAGGGTATATTCCCAGGAGTGCTATGGCTGAGTCAACTGGGAGTTCAATTTCTAGTTTTTGGAGGAATGTCCATATACTCTTTCAAAAAGGCTGTACCAGTCGACATTCCCACCAACAATGGATGAGAGTCCCCTTTTCCCCATATCCACACCAGCACTTGTTGTTTTTTGCTCTTTTTGATATGTGGCAGTCTCTGCAGTGTGAGATGATATCCCATTGTTGTTTTGATTTGCATTTCTCTGATGATTAGTGATGATGATTTTTTTTCATATGCCTTTTTGGCCATTCGAAACTTTCCTTGTCAAAGTTTCTGTTCATTTCTTCTCCCCATTTTTTTATTAAATATTTTATTATACCACCTTTATATATACAATTACAACATTGTTCATGTTTAGAGGTTTCAGTCACATAGTGTTCCAGCACCCCTCCCTCCACCAGTGTCCAATTCCCACCACCAATGCCCCAATTCCCTCCCCGCTCCCATAGCCTGCCTAAATGGCAGGTTCTTTATCTCTTTTCTCTCTCCCTTTCTCTCTCTTTTCCTTCTCTTATACATTGTGGGTTGCACTACATAGACTTAGAGGCCATCATGTGCATTTTTTGCCTGTGTTTAATGCTCAGTCCTAGGTTGGTATTAGCCCTTTCGACATTTATTCACACATGTTCCCTTCTCTGTCTTACCTAACCTCTGACTCCTACATGTTTGTGGTAATTTCCACTTTTGGTAAGCCCTCCTGGTCCACATTTCCCCTGACATTGGATTTTGGTTTCATAATATGTATATATATTTATGTCATGCAAATGAATGCAGTCATTCTATATCTCTCTCTTTACTTCTGACTAATTTCACTCAACATGATCCTTTCCATGTTCATATATTTGTAGGCAAATTTCAGAACTTCATTTTTCCTAACAGCTGCATAGTATTCCATTGTGTAAATGTACCAAAGTTTTTTTATCCAGTCATCAGTTCTCGGGCACTCTGGTTGTTTCCAGGTTCTGGCTATTGTGAATAGTGCTACTAAAAATAAAAGTGTGGATGGTGTTTCTGCTGTGTGTTTTTGGCTTCCCAGGGTATATTCCCAGGAGTGGTATGGCTGGGTCAAAAGGGAGCTCAATTTATAGTCTTTGGAGCAATGTCCATATCGTTTTCCAAAAAGGCTGTACCAGTCAACATTCCCACCAACAGTGAATGAATAAGTGTCCACTTTTATCCACTTCTACGCCAGTACTTGTTGTTCTCCCTCTTTTGGATATGTGCCAGTCTCTGTAGTGTGAAATTATATCTCATTGTTGTTTTGATTTGCATCTCTCTGATGATTAATGATGATGAACATTTTTTTCATATGTCTTTTGGCCATTCGAACTTCTTCCTTAAGTGGAAGAATAATACCACATTTTTTTTTTGCATCCGAGAAACTTTATTGGCCACGCAGGCACTGACCACAGGCCAGCACTGGGCGCCCTAGCCGCAGGCGGCCCTCTGGGGTTGGGGGGCACTGCACGCAAAACCCCGGGCAGCCGTTGGAAGGATAACTACATAGCTGGGAGCTGTGAGAACAGGTCACATTTTTATAAATAAATATCCATTGGAGAGAACGGGCGCGATCACTCTCAACACAGCACTCGGGCGGGTGGGGAGGCAAGGTGCATCCTCAGGTGGCGGGGGTGGGTGGAGTGGGCCGGTGTCCAGGGCACAGGACTGGGCAGGGACCACAGAGGACAGGCACTAGGACACTGCGCATTTACAAGACCAGCTACTGCGGAACGGCCCCGCTCCTGTGAGGCGGTGGCTCTGGAATGAGGGAGCAGATGAGGACTTGACATCACTTTTGCGGTGGACGCTGAGGGGCTACTTTGTAGAGAGGATGAGAGCTAGGATGAGCCCGTAGCCGCCCAGCACCTCAGCGAAGATGAGGATCAGGATCACGCCCACGAAGAGTCCGGGCTGCTGCACGGTCCCTCGCGCGCAGGCGTCCCACATGATGCCAATGGCAAAGCCGGCTGCCAGCCCGCTCAGGCCCACGCTCAGGCTGGCTCCCAGCTGCAGGAAGCTCCTATACAGGGCAATGCTGTCATTCAGGGAGTTGGCGATGAGCACAGCCACCACCAGGCCGTAGATGACAATGATGGCAGCCATGACCACCGGGATGATGGACTTCATCATCAGCTCCGGCCGCATCACAGACATGGCAGAAACGCCTGTGCCACTCTTAGCAGTGCCATAGGCCGCCCCCCAGGGCACTGAAGATCATTTTTTTTAAATTTAACTAGTAGTTTTATTTTTTTTTTTGCCTTTTTTTTGGGTTATACCCGGCGATGCTCGGGGGTTACTCCTGGCTCTGCACTCAGGCATTACTCCTGGCGGTGCTCGGGGATGCCGGGAACAAACCCAGGCTGGATGGGCCGGTCGCATGCAAGGAAAATGCCCTACCCGCTGGGCCGTTGCTCCGGCCCCATTTTTGATGGGGTTGGCTATTTTCTTCTTGTAAAGTTCTACCAGTGCCTGATATATCCTGGACATGAACCCCTTATCAGATGGGTATTGGATGAATATTCTTTCCCATTGTCTTTGTATCTTGGATATTATTTCTTTTTGAGGTGCAGAAGCTTTTTAGCTTCATGTAGTCCCATATGTTTATCTTTTTTTCTAGTTGTTTTGTTAGTGGTGTTTCTTCTCTGAAGATGTCCTTAGATTCAATGTCGTGGAGGGGTTTTCTATATTTTCTTTGATGTACCTTATGAATTCAGGTTTGATTATTAGATATTTAATCCAGTTTGATCTGATTTTTGTGCATGGTGTTAGACAGAGGTCCAAATTCATTTTTTACATGTCGCTGCCCAGTTTTCCCAACACCACTTGTTGAAGAGTTTTTACATGCTCCATTTCGTACTTTTTGCTCCTTTATCAAAGATTAATTTTTCATGTATTTGAGGCTGGTTGTCAGGATACTCAACTTTATACTATAAACAGTTCACATGTCTGTTTATATTCCAATACCATGCCAGTATTTACCTGGTGAGTTTCAGCCTCATTGATCTATCCATAATTGATAAAGCAGTGTTGAAGTCTCCAACTATTATTGTGCTACTGTTAATGTCTTCTTTGATTTCTATTAATAGTTTTTAAAAGTATTTTGCTGTCCCTTCATTGGGTGCATATATGTTTAATAGTGTGATTTCTTAGTAATGTGATTTTTTCCTGATATACATACCCCTTAATCATTAGGGAATGACCTTCATTGTCTCTTTTAAATTTTTTCAGCCTGAAGTCTATATTGTCAGATATGAGTATGGCCACACCGGCCTTTTTTGGAGGAGTTGTTTGCGTGAAGAATGGTCTTCTAGCCTTTGACTTTGAGTCTGTATTGCTCTGATTATTCAGATGTGTTTCTTGTAGGCAGCAGAATGTTGGATTCAGTTTTTTAATCCATTTTGCCACTTGTGTCTCTTAATTGGTGCATTTAGAACATTGAGGGTGAGAGAGATTATTGCCATCGGATTTTGTGCCATCTTTCTGTTTAAACTTGTGTTTTTGGAGTCTTCTTTTACAGCAGACCCTTCAATCCTTCTTTTAATGTTGGTTTTGAGTCAATGAAGTTCCTGAGTTGTTGTTTATCCATGAAGTTGTATGTCTTTCCTTCACATCTGAATGTGAGTCTAGCCAGGTAAAGAATTCTTGGTAAAACCTGCAAGTCATTGATCCTTTTCACAATATCCCACCATTGTTTTCAGGCTCAGAGTGTTTCATCTGAAAAGTCTGATGTAAATTTTTTTTTTTTTTTGCTTTTTGGGTCACACCCGGCAATGCTCAGGGGTTTCTCCTGGCTCTGCACTCCAGGAATTACTCCTGGCGTGCTCGGGGGACCATATGGGATGCCGGGGATCGGACCCAGGCCGGCATGGGCCGGCCGTGCAAGGCAAGCGCCCTACCTGTGGGCTATCCTCCGCCATGTCGATGTAAATCTTAAGGATGTGCCTTTGTATGGGTTTTCCTTCTCTGATTTTGCTGCTTTCAGTATTCTATCTCTATTGTTTTTGTCATTTTAAAAGGCTGTGCTTGTAATATTCTTATTGGGGTTTCTTTTAGCTGGTATATACGGTCTCCTGAATCTGGAAGCATGTGTTCTTCAATTTGGGAAACTTCTCAGCAATGATGGCTTTGACAGTTTCATCTTCAGCAGGGTTTTCTTCTCGCCCTTCTGGGTCCCCAATGATCCATATGTTGATCATTTTTGCTTCATCCCAATTTTCTATGGTAGTCTGTTCTTTGATTGTGAGTATTTTTTCCCATTTTCTGCTGTTGACTAGAGAATTTTTGGACCTCATCTTTGAGATCACTAATTCTTTCTTCAGCAGTTGTTACTCTGCTTTGGAGGCCTTCTAGTTTGTTTTTCATTTCACTTACCACATTTTAATATATGTCATTTTTGCTTGTATTTTGGTCTAAAATTTACTCATTTCTGCTCTAATGAGTATTTTATTGATTTTGTATTCTATTGCTTCTTTGTGTTCCTTACTAATCCTTAAGAGTTCCATCCAAAATTCCTTATCAGAGAGGTTATATTGCTCATCGTTATTGCTTGGCTTATCTGGGTTAGTGACTTCATACACTGAACTTATGTAATTCTGTGTTGCTCTACCTTAAAGACTAATGTAGGTTGAGAATGTGTGTTCTGCGTGGCTAGACTGTACTGTTAGTAGGTGCCTGGGTTGTTTGCAGTTTGGTATGAATGGCAAGGAATGTTGGACAGATGCTCACTGGTATCTCATGTAAGATAAATATTTAGTATTTCACGCGGACGCTAGCAGTTTTGAATTTTGGGATGTCAGTGGGTGGTTCCTGAATGTTTCCAACACACCTACCTGTAGAGGGGATCAGAAGAAGCGCCAGAGAGAGCTGGCGCGGAAGTTTCTGGCCACAGGTCCTAGGGATTGTGCACCTTGGCCCCATTGGCGAGAGTTCCAAACCTTTACCCTGGGACTGAGTGCTTCTGTGCGTTTCCCAGGGCACCAAAGGACCTGGTAGAGGGGATGAGAAGAAGTGTTGGGGAGAGCTGGGCGGAAGTAAAAACTGGTATATATTTATATCCTAAAATGAATGCAGTCATTCTATATCTGTTTTTTTTCTTTCTTACTAATTTCACTCAGCATATTAGTCTCCATGTCCATCCATTTGCAGATAAATTTCATAATTTTGTGTCTTTTGACAGGTGCATAGTATTCCATTGTGTAGATGTACCACAGTTTCTTTAGCCAGTCCTCTGTTCTCAGGCATTTAGGTTGTTTCCAGATTGTAGCTATTGTGAAAAGCACAACAATGAATAAAGAAGTACATATACTATACATGCTATGTGTTTTTGGGTCTCCAGGATATATTCCCAGGAGTGTTATTGTTGGATCAAATGGGAGTTCAATATCTAGTTTTTGAAGGAATGTCCATATTGTTTTCCAAAAGGGCTGGACCAATTGACACTCCCACCAACAGTGGATTAGAATCCCTTTTGTCCCCGCATCCACACCAGCACTGGTTGTTCTTGTTATTTTGGATGTGTTCCAGTCTCTGTGGTGTAAAATGATATCTCACTGTTGTTTTGATTTGGATCTCATGATGATTAATGCTGAAGAGTACTTTTTCTTTTGCCTTTTGGCCATTCAAATTTCTTTTTTGGAAGCTTCTGTTAATTTCTTCTCCCCATTTTTTGATTGGGTTGGCTGTTTTTTCTTGTAAAGTGCTACCAGTGCCTGATATATCCTGGATATTAACCCCTTGTGAGATGGGTATTGGGTGAATATTCTTTCCCACTCTGTGGATCGTCTTTGCATATGGTCACCATTTATTTTGAGGTGCAGAAGGTTTTCAATTTTATATAATCCCATTTGTTTATCTTTGCTTCTATTCGCTTGGTCAGTGGTGTTTTGTCTTTGAAGATGCCTTTAGTTTCGATGTCGTAGAGTGTTTCTCCTATGTTTTCTTCGATGTACCTTATAGATTCATGTCTGATGTTGAGATCTATAATCCATTTTGATTGACTTTTGTGCATGGCGTTAGAAGGAGGTCTAAGTTCTTTTTACATGTAGCTACCCAGTTTTCCCAGCACCATTTGTTGAAGAGGCTTTCTTTGCTCCACTTAATATTTTTTGCTCCTTTATCAAAGATTAAGTATTTGTATATTTGAGAGTGTGTTTCAGGATATTCAGTTCTATTCCACAGATCTATGAGTCTGTCACTATAGCAATACCACCCTGTCTTAATCACAACTGCTTTGTAGTAGAGTTGAGGTTGGGGAAAGTGATACCTCCCATCTTCTTTTTCCCAAGGATTGCTTTAGCTATTCGTGGAGGTTTATTATTCCATACTAATTTCAGAAGTATTTGTTCAATTTCTTTGAAGAACATCAGGGGTATTTTTATAGGGACCATATTGAATCTGTATAAAACTCTAGGGAGTATTACCATTTTGATAATGTTAATCCTTCCAATCCGTGAGCAGGGAATATGTCAACATTTCCTCAGGTCCTCTTTTTTGTCCTGAAGTAATGCTTTGTAGTTTTCATTTTAGACATCCTTTACATTTTTTGACAAACTGATTTCTAGGTATTTGATTTTCTGTGGTGCAACTGTAAATGGGATGGTTTCTTTAATGTCGCTTTCTTCTCTGTAAAGATATTTTCAACTAATTTTGTTTATGCAGCTCCCAAACATTTTGATACTAATTGATATAATTTTGCATATTTAATTTAGTTTTTGATATTTATGGGGTTTTTAAGCAAAAATTATTTGATTTTTACCACTGATTTACAATGCTAAACTAATGCATGATTTACTTCTTTCATTTTTCCTCTTTACTGCACATTGAACATCATTAGGAAATTAATAATACCTATTTTTATTCATTAATATACTTTTTAAAAATAATTGTAAATAAAATATTTCAGGATACTGTTGCTTATCTCAATAACTCCTGTATTAAACTCTAATTAAACTCTAAAGCACTTAAACTCCAGAATAGTTTATTACCTGTGATGCTCAATAATATCTTTGGATTCTTAGGCCACAAACATCAGATTTCTTTTTTGTGAGATTATTCTATTTACTAAAGAATAAAGCTGAACCTTTTCAAAAATTCATTCACAACAAGGAAAATATTAATATTTAGGAAGAGATCACATAGAAGCACCTTCAGCACTTCAGATATCTCACTGCAGATTTCTCCCTTCATTCTTCTTATTCTAAGGATCAGAAAAAATCATTTTTCTTATCAATGCATGAAAGCTTTGCCTACTATTTCAGAACCTGTGTTGATTCTCTGGGGTCATAATTTGTATTTTAAATTTTAGAAGAGTATTTTCTCTATGTACTAGGAGGAGAAAATTAGTCAAGAAGTTAAGGTAAGCATTTAGAGCATTTGGATAAGAGCACTGTTGGATGACAGGTTTAGCTAGTTGGGAACTTTGCTGATTTTCCCACTCACAGCTTAATCTACTTATGCCAAGGTTCATTCTAATGAGATCTCCGTTCTATGTAAACACTGCTAGAGGGTGTGGCAGTTACAGAAGTCACCTTGATTCTGAATAACTTCTGACTTATACATCTACTAAGACTTCTTTATGCTAGAAATCAAACCCAGGTGGGTCGTGTACAAGGCAAATGTCCTATCCACTGTATTATCACTCCAGCCCAGAAGGGAATTATTATTGTACTTGGTATAATATCATAGTGTGCATGGATTTGACATACTGGATTTGCAAAAGAATTATAGGTCATCGTCCTGTAAATAGGAAAGCTAGGAGGTTAAGGTCTTCTTGTTACACATTTCAACTATTATGTGGAATGGGGTGCTAGGGAACACCTATAGGTGCCCAAGGCTTGTTGGATGATAGATTTAGCTAATCTGGGAGCTTTGTTGTTTTGCCTACTCCCAGCTTAATCTATTTAAGCCAAGGTTCAATCGAATGAGACCTCTCTTCTATGTAAGCACTGATAGAGGGGGTGGCAGTTACAGAAGTCACCTTGACTGAGTAACTTCTGACTTACACATCTACTGAGACTCTCAGACATGGGGCAGAGCTGCTACTTGCTCTCCCTGTGCCAAGCCGCTAATGAGGCCCCCCGGGAGGCATGGCAGGTTCTAGCCCTGGCCTGCCACCAAGCAGAGCCTCAAAACAAGCCAGACGACCACCCCCTTACTCCATGGGGCCCGCCATTTTCCACATTCGGACTTCCCTCTCCTCAAAACTCCACCCAGCAGACCAGACTATCACAACCCGGATCATCGACACCCACCCTGCAGTAGTTTTTTTTTTTCAATCCTGCCCAGGTATGCTAAACCAGAGACTCTCGGACATGGAGTAGAGCTGCTACTTGCTCTTCCTGTGCCCAGCCACTCATGAGGCGCCCGGGAGGTGTGGCGGTTTCTAGCCCTGGCCTGCCACCCCAGCAGAGCCTCACAACAAGCCAGACGACCCCCCCCTATTCCATGGGGCCTGCCATTTTCCACATCCGGACTTCCCTCTTGTCACAACTCCACCCAGCAGACCAGACTATCACAGCCCAGCTCCCGCGGCCGCTAACGGTAACGCAGTTCATCAATAAATGCTTTATTTAGAGGTGACTACAACAGGATGCCACCCACATGGCAAGCCTGGCAAGCTGCTTGTGTAGTATTTGATATGCCAAATACAAGTAACATATTAGGTCATTCCCATGACCTAATATAATGGTTTGAGGCTCTTTATATTCCTGGAGCAAGCAGATGCCTTTGGTTCTCCTAGAATGAGACAGGACATATGGAGATATTACTGGTGCCCACTCTAGCAAATAGATGATTAACGGGAAGATAGTGATAGATAGTGAAGACTTCTATGTTTTCTAGATTGGGCACAACTCCTCTGTATACCCACTGCACCCAGCGTGGGACAGTTAGAATTTTACCAGGAGACTACCATCCTGGCTAAGTTGAGTCTATAAGAGGATTATAGGATGGATCATACTAGCTTGCTCTCAAGCAGGCACATGTGACCCTTTCAGTATACAGAGAACAAGATACTCAGAATCACCTTGGTGCAGATAATAAATAAGGACCCTGTGAGTACCATCTGCATTACATGAAGCTCATGAAATTAATATGTATTACTTTATACCAGCTCTCACTCTCCAGTGTTTTACATAAGAAATAATCTCAGAAGAAGAGATTAGTGTTTGGATTAACCATTGTTTATACCTGCAATAGGGTGTGACACCACCCTTCTACACTCTTTAGGGTTCTTTGTTGACAGGACCCTCCCTGTCACATACAGCGTTACTTTGGTGTATATAAAGGGATGGACCTGAGGCCCCTTCACCTTTTTTTCCCTTCTTTTGAGTAGGACTCCTCTCAGGTGAGATCCTTTCTCTTTGGTGGGAGACTTAGGCTTTTTGTATGGTCTAAGTTCTGACCAGAGCTAGAGTTATTTCATTATATTGGATTGCTGTGGAAGTGCTTTTGTACTATTAAAAGCCATTTTGGAACTGCGCCAGACTCATGAGTTTTCATCTGTTCCCCTGGCATCCTTGGAGGTAGAAGACAACTTCTGTCCTGACACTGTTGGGGACCCCGGCAGCATCCTCGACAGAGCACAGGGCTCTCAGCATGAACATAGTCTCTGAGTAATACTCCTTGTACAACAAAACAATATATTTTTATTTCTGAGTCAGCCTGATTTGTACTTGGAATAAGCAATACTTTGTGTTTCAGATCAACATATTTCATAGTTGTATGACCATTCAGACATAGATTCTGAACTCTCTGATTTCTAGAAAATGTGCCATAGAATCTATTGACTTTAGGCTCTCTTACCCAACCTAATGTTATGGTATGCTCTTACTTGAAAGTCAAGACTCTAGCATTAATGTCTTCAGAAGTTTATCTGGAAATTTGCTATTTTGTTTGAAGCCTTCATTATCTGGTGGATCCATGGTACACCTAGTCACATATTTCAGCGTTTTTATTTCCTAGTGTACATGTGGGAAATCTAGGAAATGTTTAAATTAGTAGAGCAGGTTTGTCTTTTGATCTCTTTCATCTAAGAAAAATTCCCCACTTGAGAGTTTACCATTTATCTGGATGTGACCTGCCCCTCGAGTTGTTGCAGGTATGGCTGCAGGGCCCATCTGCATTGGCAGGTGGCAGACAGAAGACAGGCTTGTCTATACCCATGGGCATGTCTGCTCCATGGGCCCTGAATGGTTGATATTTGACATAGAAAAAGAATGGGCTCCGAGGGATGAATGCAGAGTCATGGGAGAGCCTGGCAAGCTACCTGTGGTGTATTCAATATACCAAAAACAGGAACAATAATGGACCTCATTCCCAACGAATGGAGACGTTACTGGCACCCGCTTGAGCAAATCAATGAACAACGGAAGACGATGATGCAAGTGAAGTTACCTGGATTTTCAAAAGTTGCCCTGAAACTTGTTGGTTCTGAGAAAGGGCTCTTTTAGATTCATCCTTGGGTAGAGCCATGGTTTTTGAAAATGGGTTCTTCTTTAAAATCAATGCATTCAGACATGTACTGTTAGTAAAAATGTTGGGTTGGACTTTAATCAGGTTTTCTCCCTGGAGAATGAATACTCTCTACAAAGGGTCAGGCCATTTTAGAAATTTTGCCTTTAGTACCAATAGTGAAAAATTGGCATTGAAACAATATGCTCTAAGAATGTCCTTCCTTCAAGAAAGGTTTAATGATCCTCTGTCAAGGTGCTTCTACATGTGCATTTTTAATTAAGAAGACTTAATTAACTAAATGGATTTTAAAACTTTAATAACTATTGTGAAGAACGTTTAAGCTTCCTAAACTTCCCTTGTAAAAGTATGAATTGGATAGTTATAGTTGTGATATTCTAAAACTGAATAGAAAACTTACCTTGATAGAGAATTCTAAATGATACCAAGACCCTGAAGTTACCTACTCAAAAAATAAAATCAAAATATTGACTAACCATCTAAAATATAGTAAAACTATAACAGTTTCTGAATTCTACCTGCCCCTTTTCTTGCTTTATTTAATCCTGGAATTATGTATAAAATCTTACATAACAGCATCATTATTCTCTTTCTGCAGAGCCTAACTTCCAGAATCTCAGGCTACACATGTTTTTCTACTGAGCTATGTTTTTATATAATCAAAATAATTTTATTACATGCCTAATATAGTATACTTGGCCCTTCACTTCTTTCTGCATCTTTCAATTTCTTTCCTTTATTTATTATATGACCATACAATACACAATTACAAAAATGTTCATGATTGGGTTTCAGTCATACATTATTCCAGCACCCTCCCCTCCACCAGTGCCCTATACCCACCACCAGTGGTCCCAAATTCCCTCCACCCCCAACCTGCCTCTATAGTAGGAACTTTTCCTTCTCTCTCTCTCTCACACATACATTGTGGCTTGCCCTACAGACATTTAAGGATTATTATTTAAATCCCTTTGTGTACATCTAACACTCAGTTCTAGTTTGGTGTTAATATTTTCCACAATTAGTAAAACACTGGAATATATTTAGATCCCATTAATGAATGCAATCATGCTGTATCTGTCCTTTTCCTTTTGACTAATTTCAATAGGCATGATAGTCTCCATGTCCATCCATTTGCAGGTAAATTTCATGACTTCATCTTTTCTTCAACTGCATAGTATTCCAATGTAGATGTGCCAGTTTCTTTAGCCCATCTTCTGTACTGAGGCATTTAGGTTGTTTCCAGATACTGGCTTTTGTGAACAGAGCTGCGATAAATACAGAGGTGGGGTCATGTTTCTACTGTGTGTTTTTCTGTCTCCAAGGTGTATTCTCAGGAGTGGTATTGCTGTGTCAAATGGGAGCTCAGAATCTAGCTTTTTGAGGCATGTCCAGATTGTTTTCCAAAAGGGCTAAACCAGTAGGCATTACCGCCAAGAATGGATGAGAGTCCCTTTTCCCGCATCCACACCAGCACTCATTGTTCTTGCTCTTTTGGATGTGTGCCAGTCTTTGTGGTGTGAGATGATACTGCACTGTTGTTTGATTTGCATCACCCTGATGATTAACATTAAGAGCACATTTTCAAATGCCTTTTTGGCCATTTGAATTTCTTCTTTTGGAATTTCTGTTCAATTCTTCCCAATTTTGGATGGGGTTGGTTGTTTTCTTCTTGTAAAGTTCTACCAGTGTCTGATATAGCATGGATATTAACCCTTTATCAGATGGGCATTAGGTGAATATTCTTTCACAGTTTGTAGGCTGTCTCTGTATCTTCATTGTTGGATGATAGGCTTAGCTAGTTTGGGAGCTTTGCTGCTTTGCCCACTCACAGCTTAATCTACTTACACCAAGGTTCATTTTAATGAGACCTCTCATATGTAAACATTGCTAGAGGGTGTGGCAGTTACAGAAGTCACCTTGATTTTGAATAACTTCTGACTTATACATCTACTAAGACTTCTATGTTTTCTAGATTGGGCACAACTCCTCTTTATACCCACTGCACCCAACATGGGAGAGTTAGAATTTACCAGGAGACTACCATCTTGGCTAAGTTGAGTCTATAGGAAGATTATAGGAAGGATCATACTAGCTTGCTCTCAAGCAGGCGAGTGTGACCCTTTCAGTATAGAACAAGATAGAGAACAAGATACTCAGAATCACCTTGGTGCAGATAATAAATAAGAAGGACCTTGTGAGTACAATCTAGATCACATGAAGCTCATTAAATGAATATTTATTACTTTATACCAGCTCTCTCTCACTCTCCAGTGTTTTACATAAGAGATAATCTCAGAAGAAGAGATTAGTGTTTGGATTAAACATTGTTTATATCTGTAATAGGGTTTGACACCACCTTCTACAATTAGGGTTCTTTGTTGACAGAACCCTCCCTGTCACAGACAGCATTACTTTGGTGTATATAAGGGGATGGACTTGAGGCCCCTTCACCTTTTTTTCCCTTCTTTGGGTAGGTCTCCTCTCGGGTGAGATCCCTTTCTCTTTGGTGGGAGACTTAGGCTCTTTTGTATGGTCTAAGTTCTGACCAGAGCTAGAGTTCTTTCATTATATTGGATTGCTGTGGAAGTGCTTTTGTACTATTAAAAGCCTTTTGGAACTGCGTCGAACTTGTGAGTTTTCATCTGTTCCCCCGGCGTCCTTGGAGGTAGAAGACAACTTTTGTCCTGACACTGTTGGGAACTCCAGCGGCATCCCCAACACTTTGTCATTTTTTTTGAAGTGAAGAAGCTTTTCAGTTTTATATAATCCCATTTTTACTCTTTACTTCCATTTGTTTTGTCAGTGGTGTTTCGTCTTCAAAACGCATTTAGTTTCAATGTTGTAGAGTTTTCTCATATTTTTTATATATACCTTATAGAATCATATCTGATGTTGAGATCTTTATTTTATTTTGATCTACTATTTTGCATGGTGATAAGAAGTTTAAGTTCATTTTTTACACGTAGCTGCCAAATTTTCCCAGCCCAATTTTTTTAACAGACTTTTTTGCTCCACTTAATATTATTTACTCCTTTATCCAAGATTAAGTGATCACATATTTGATAGTGTGTTTCAGGATATTCACTTCTATCCCATAGGTCTACAGGTCTGCCTTTATACCAATACCGTGCTATTTTAATTACTACTGCTTTGTAGTAGGGTTTGAGGTTGGGAAAATTCTAACTTCCATCTTCTTTTTCCCAAGATTGCTTTAGGTATTCATGGGGTTTATTATTCCACATAAATTTTATGAGTATTTGGTCAATTTTTTGAAGAATGTCATGGGTATCCTTATAGGGATGTGACTATTTGCAGATGACCTTATATTATACCTAAAGAACCCTAAACTCACTACCAGAAAGCTCCTAGAAATAAAAGACTCCTATAGGACAGTGGCAGTGTGCAAAATTAATACTCAAAAGTCAATGCCTTTCTTATATACAAATTACGAAGAGAATTAAGGGACATTAAATAATGATCCCATTCTCAATTGTGCCACAGAAAATCAAATACCTAGGACTCAGTTTGACTAAGAACATAAAAGATCTGTACAAAGAAAACTACAAAACATTGGTTCAAGAAATAAAAGAAGACCTCAGGAAATTGAAACACATTTCCCTGCTCATGGATTGGAAGAATTAATATTATCAAAATGGTAATACTCCCTAGAGATTTCTACAGATTCTTTGCCATATGTTTTTGTTAATGCATAAGGCTTAAGGCTCCTTCTGAGCCTTCAATTTGTGAAATTATTATCACCTGTCATCTTATAATTAACTCTTCTGAAAATGGACTCCATCTCCAAACCATAGACGTAATCTGATAATTGGACCAAAACTAAAATGTAGAGTATAATTAAAAATTTTCTGAAAAGAAATGATGATTATTATAAATAGCTTGAAGAATTCAATGCCATAATGCAACTTTGCTTACCTAAGTTTCCTGATATATATTAATCAATATGCTTCTTGGTGGTAGTCAAAATACTGAGTCACATAGTGTTACATAGGAAAATCCTGAAAATAAGCAAAAAGAAACACCCAAAATTTTGATAGAGTTTAAGATGATAGCTTCAAGTTTTCATGTGGCCCTTCCCAAAGTTTTTTATGTTTAATGATAAGAATTAACTTCTACTTTGTGCACAAAACCTTGATGAGGCTATTAATGATTATTAAAATTGGCTTCAAATTGAATCACAGAAAGCTCACGTTCAACTTCTTTTTCTTTCCTTTTTTTTTTTTGCTTTTTGGGTCACTCCAACTGTTGGATAACAGACTTAGCTAGCTATGGAGATTTGCTGTTTTACCCACTCACAGCTTAATCTACTTACATGTTAGTAAGCCAAGGTTCATTCTGATGAGATCTCTCTTCTATGTAAACACTGATAGAGGGTGTAGCAGTTACAGAAGTCACCTTGACTCTGAATAACTTCTGACTTATACATCTACTAAGACTTCTATGTTATCTAGATTGGGCACAGCTTCTCTTTATACCCACTTCACCCAGTGTGGGATAATTAGAATTTACCAGGAGACTGCCATCCTGGCTACATTGAGACTATTATTTAAGATTATAGAAGGATCATGCTAGTTTTCCATCACCAGGCACGTGTGAAACTTTCAGTATATGGAGAACAAGATACTCAGAATCACCCTGATGCAGATAATAAATAAGAAGAACGGTGTGGTCTAGAGTAAATGAAGCTCATGAAATGAAGATGTATTACTTTATACCAGCTCTCTCTCTCCCTCTCTCTACAGTTTTCTATACTGATAATTTCAGAAGAGATAATAAGAGATAATCTCAGAAGAACAGATTAGTCCTTGACATACTCTTTTGTTTATACCTGTAATGGGGTATGGCACTGCCTTTCTATACTCTGTTTAGGGTTCTTTGTTTCAGGACCTTCCTGTCAATAGATAGGATTACTTTGGTATATATAAGGGGAAGGACTTGAGGCACTCGCCCCTTTCCCCTTATTTCCTGCTCCTTCCTTTGGGTAGGACTCCTCTTGGGTGAGATCCTCTCTCTTTGGTCAGAGACTTGGGCTTTCTTGTATGGTCTAAGTTCTGACCAGAGCTAGAGTCCTTTCATTATATTGGATTGCGGTGGTAGAGCTTTTGTACTATTAAAAGGCTTTTTTGGAACTGCGCTGGACTTGTGAGCTTTCATCCGTTCCCCAGCAGCCTTTAGGTAGAAGAGAACTTCTGTCCTGATATGGTTGGGGACCCCAGTGACTCCCCAACACCCAGCAATGCTCAGGGATTACTCCTGGCTTTGCATTCTGGAATTACTCCTGGTGGTGCTTCTGACTTTGCGTTCAGAAATTACTTCTGGCGGTGCTTGGGGGACCATATGGGATGTTGGGGAATCGAACCCACTAAGGCCTCGTCATTCTGGTTCCCACGTTCAACTTCTTATGCCAGATGAGCATATGTCCATGGTTAGGTCTATTTCTGTATAAGACTAACAAAGTGTCTTATACAGACTCTTTGCTATTTCTGTTTTGGTAAAATGGAAGAAATTAAAATGAAAGACTATACATCATATTTGGTTAATTTAGTGAATCTGCTCACTTGCATTTTATACAAGCCACCAAAAAATATTGGAGAAAGACTTTATTTTCAAAGATGCCAAATGAAGACCCCTATAAATATACTAGTTCCTCACTTTAATGAAAATAAGTCACAATACTGGAATTAAAAGGTTTTCAGAATCTTACAGTATTCAAACTATAAGCATTTCAAAACTTTATAGTACTCAAACCTGAGCATTATGGTATTTAATTCTTCATAGTGCTTGTGAGAATCATCGTTTCTTTTCAGAAGATCTTTAATTATATTATACATTTTAATTTTAGTCAAATGATCAGATTACATCTATCATTTGAAGGTGGAATCCATTTTAAAATGAATTAACTTTAAGATGATAGGTGAAAATAATTTCAGAGAATGAAGGTCTTTCAAACTCTATAATTTACAGTGTTAAAATTATAAGAAACTATAGGAACTCTTTTAATTCCCCCGTTTAATTGAAAAAGGGAAATAATACTCCTATGGATACCACATGTATATTTCCAAAAACAAATTCCAAGGTGATAAAACGGACCTGACCTTGAACAACTAAGAATAAAGGTGAAAATTACTAATAAATAACCATTGGTTTATATCTAAACATAGTGACTTTCACTTAGATTTTTTGATGATAATACTATATTTATCTTTAATTCCCTAGAAACCATTCTTTTTGAGGGATAACAACTTAGTAGAAGAAAATATCTTACAAGCCTCTCACTGTACCAGAATGCAAAACTAACTCTTGAGGCTTAGATTAGCAATTCAATCTTTAATTTTTTCTTTTCTCCAAAGGTTCTAAGGTATCTTCTGAAGATCCTGATCTATTGTTTAACTCTTTTGTACTTATGGAATCAGATACAAAGCTAAAGGGGAAATCCTTTACTGATGTTGCTACCATTTATAATGCATCGTCTATCGTCACCAGTAATGAATACAAAGAGCAGTGGAATGGAAGTTAGCCACAGTAGAGAAGATTGGAACTGCCTTCCTGATTAACTCACATGGACCTCACTACTCATGTTTGGGTTCATAATTTGGGTGGGGACTGGCTTAGCATTGAAATTATACTTGAGCATTTATACAACATAAATAATAAGGGCCTATCTTTACCAAGAGACACTGTCCAACTTCCACTGTGGCCTGCTATATCTGTGCAGAAAGGGAAGAAGCCTCTGACACTGGAATTTGCTGGAAGTCTTTAGTTTTCAGGTTCAAGTGAGGATTCTGATTTTCATAGGTAATGAAGTCAGTCTAAAGCTCTTCCCAGGTATTTCAGATTCTCATTGAAAAGACTTGCAGTGAAGAAAATGCTTTTAATACTCATAATCTTGAAGATTGCCTTACCATAGTTTCAGATCAAACAATTGGATTCTGTGGATATTCTCCTTGGCTTATAGATTTGTTGCCTCTGATTCTGTTGTTAGGGCCACTGCAATATTTTTTTTTATTTTCTTTCTTTCTTTTTTAAATTTTTTCTATACCAGCGTGAGATATACAATTACAAGGATGTTCATAATTGAGTCTCTGTCATACAGTGTTGCAACCCTCCACAAGTGCCCCATTCCCACCACCAATATCCAAAAACTCCCTCCCACCCAACCCCAGCCTGCCCCTACAGCAGGCACCTTTTCTTTCTCTTTCTCTCTCTATGACTCTGTCTCTGTCTCTGTCTATATTTCTCTCTCGCTTCTCTTTGTGGCTTGCCCTACAGATATTTACAGTTTATGATGTAAGTCTATGTGTATATTCAATAGTCCTAGTGTGACATTATAATTCCCCATTCTCCATCAATATCCCCAGTTTGCTGCAACTACAAGGATCATTACAGTGTATAAATGTGAAAGATCTTGGGAAGAACATGGTCCTAACCCCCATTATTATCTAAGTCTGTCGTGCAGTCACTCTGCAGCCGTGTGCCAGCATAGCTGTGAGTCTGTTATGTCTTTTGTCTGGCTTTTCTGGCTGTGGAGGCTGCAAGCCTACAGCCATGCCTGCCACATGGAGGTGGAGGAATGTGAGAAGGAGCTCAATTCACAGCTCCAAGTCCAGCATGTGTGACCACCCTGCATGTGTCTGCTAACCCTAGGAGCTATGTTAGACTTGGCCAGGGGCTGAGACATTTACCGCCCTCCGAAACTCCATGGGCAGCTTGTGGATCTTTTCTTAACTGTCTTTGTAATTTATCAAATAGAATCCTAAATTATCATTCATCAGCAATTTTATGTCCTCTGAAAAGCATTTGCTGGCTGTTTCCCATAACTATTTTATAATGTAATAATAAACTTAATGGGTAAATCTTTCTGTGTCCAATGATGGAATTTCATGAAACTGCCTGACATTTTCAGTCGCTTTCTGAACCCTTCTGAATATCTGTATGAAATACCTCTGAGTAAAGCGAACATCTCTTGGATAACTGATGGTTGATAATTGAGAAGTGAAAATGTTAAGTATCAATATAATTGAAGTGGGTTTTTGTCTTTAGCTATTACAGCCCAATAAACAGAATGCTATTTGCTTGTATGGTGCCTGAACCTTCCTCAAGAACAAAATTGCCAATACATTCACTGGTAATTGATGTGCTTTCAGAATAATTCATAATTTGAAATATTGCGGAGAAATGTGTCTTTCTTAAATACAGCAGAGATAAAATTTATTTTTTATCAGATTTTCTGAATTCTCGACAGTTTTGCTTTGTTTTGTTTAAGTGCCAAATGCAATGGTGATCAGGGCTTTCCCCAACCTCTGTGATCAGGGATCTCATTTAGTAGTGCTTTGGAGGCCATATGTGATATGGGGGATTGAAAATAAGTACTTAACCTTCTGCACAATCTCTCTGGCTCTGAACAACATACTTGTTTTACCGTCATCTTATTACCAAGACTTCAGGACATTCTAAAATGACTTTCTGGATGGTAGAGGAAACAGCTGTGCTACATTTTAATTTTTTATTAGAAAGTCAACTCTTTAAAGAACCAATAATAGCAAATCATTTGTAACATTCCAAAAGGACATTTCTACAGTTGTGGGAGAACTTTTCAGAGAAACCCAACAATTGATCCCAGAGAAAGTAACACAAGATTGGAAATATGGTAACAGTTGGTATCAGAAGAGAAAATCATAGTTTGGACCATGTAACAAACTAGGCCTACCAGATATTCTGTAAAACACTTCTATTCTTATCACTGTATATGAATTAATATGAATTATAGGATTGGTACACCACTACAAATGCAACCGCTCTTTTATTAATATGAAATATTGATATAAATTTGATTAATGGAACTTGGTTTTAAAAGCACCTACCTTATTTTCCCCCATATGTACAAAATGTAATCCAGAGAAAGAATGATCTCTATTATGATCAAAGTTTTTTTGAAACTTATTATATCTACTTGGAAAATTCCTATTCAACTTTATAGTAATAAAAGTTATTTTATAGTTAAGCATTCGAAATCTATACACTTTTAAGGTTTTGTAATATTGAAATTATGATTTTTTTCATAAAATATAGGTCCCAAATACCTGGACCAGATACCATGGCCCATAGATGGTTCAATAAATATTGCTATATTATTAAATAAATCATGAAATATATATTTGCAAAATAATCATTAAAAGCAATTTCTCATTCGATCACCAATATTATCAATAAACAACCTTTATCAAACTTATAGTGAACCCAAAATAAATTGAATAAAAATATTATCTATGATATAATGTTTTTTATTTAACAATTATACATCTCATTCCCATGATCTGATGGAATAGTTTGAGGCTCTTTATTTTCCTAGAGCTAGCTGATGCCCTTGGGCAACACTAGCATTTGACAGGTCATACGGAGATGTCACTGGTGTCTGCTTGAGCAAATCGATGAACAACAGGAAGACAAGTGATAGAAGACAAGTAAAGTGAAGTGGTAATGTTTAGTTTTTAAGCTTCTGAAATTCAAAAATATCTCCTTGAAATGTCACAGGATTCCCATTATACCCTAGTCCTAATGTATATCTTGATACATAGTTGACTAAAGAAGACAATCCTCAATATCTTTAGGCTGATTTGCATCTAAAATATTACAATGCTCTGGCTTAGAAATCCTTCCATATAATATTTCAAGAAAGAAAAAAAAAACCCCCCGAGAGACATACTCTTTAACTTTGAGATTTAATGCATCACTGTATCACTGTCTTCCCGTTCATCATCGATTTGCTCGAGCGGGCCCCAGTAACATCTCCATATGTCCTGTCTCATGCTAGTAGAGCCCAAGGCATCTGCTTGCTCCAGGAACATAAAGAGCCTCAATCCATCCCGGAATGAGGTCTATAATTGTTACTGGTATTTGGCATATATATCAAATACAACATGGGTAGCTTGCCAGGCTCTGCCGTGCAGGTAGCATACTCTTGTAGGCATCTCTAAGTCCAGCATTTATTGATGAACCTCGCGGCCGCAGCGGCAGCACCAGCCAGGCGCTGATAGGCTGGTCTGCTGGGTGGAGGTCTGACAAGAGAGAAGTCCGATGTGGAAAATGGAGGCCCCTCATGGAGTGGGGGGGGGTCGTCTGGCTTGTTGCGGAGGCTCTGCTGGGGTGGTGGGCCAGAACTAGAACCCACCATCCCTCCCGGGCGCCTCGTGAGCGGCTGGTCACAGGGAGAGCCATTAAAATGAGTTAATAAAAATAATAAAATATCATAACACTTTCAACCTCATCAGAAACAACCTTATATAGTATTGAACTTTTTGCAGTTAAAATTTAGAAAGTAGATTCTTGTTTCACATTACCCATCAAATGAAATACTGCTTCCTTGCTGGATTTCAATATGCTTTCTAGTATGAAAAGAAATATTTCTAAGAAAATGAAACTAATTAGCAAATGAAAAGATAGCTGTCCCCAAATAAACAGAGTGGTCCATAAGCATTAACTATTTTATTATGATACTGTAATTTACAACAAATTCACATTGTTCCAGGCATATAGTGTTTCAATAACAGTTCCATCATCAAAGTCAATTTTCATCAACCAGTATCCACAAGAACAATCCCATCCCCCAGCCTGGTATCCTCCTACCTCTGATCCTGCTTCCCTGGCAGGCATGATTTTGTTTACACATTGTTGTTTGGATAATATGCTTTCTCGCGTTGTTGGCTCTGTGTTTTAGAGCTATTCATATACTATACCTTTACCCCACAAATGTGATTTAAGTCCCTAAACCTATACTGCTCCTCCATTTACCTATTCTTTTTAAAATTTTTTATTTAAATATGTTATTGTACCACCGTGAGATATACAATTACAATGTTGTTTATGTTTAGAGGTTTTGGTCAAATAGTGTTCCAGTACCAGCCCTCCACCAGTGCCCATTGCCCACCACCAATGTCCCCAGTTCCCTCCCCCTCCCATAGCCTGCCTAAATGGCAGGTTCTTTATCTCTTTATCTCTCTCCCTTTCTCTATTTTCCTTCTCTTTCCTCATCTTACACAATACGTATTCCATTGTGTAGATGTACCACAATTTCTTTATCCAGTCATCAGTACTTGGGCAAACTGGTTGTTTCCCGGTTCTGGCTATTGTGAATAGTGCTGCTATGAAAATAAAAGTGTGGATTGTGTTTTGATGTGTTTTTTTGTCTTCCCAGGGTATATTCCCAGGAGTGGTATGTCTAGGTCAAAAGGGAGCTCAATTTCTAGTCTTTGGAGGAATGTCCATATTGTTTTCCAGAAAGGTTGTACAAGTCGACATTCCCACCAACAATGTATGAGAGTCCCCTTTCCCCACATCCACGCTGGCACTTGTTGCTTTTACTCTTTTGAATATGGGCCAGTCTCTGTGATATGAGGTGATATATCATTGTTGTTTTGATTTGTATCTCTCTGATTAGTGATGATGAGCACTTTTTCATATGCCTTTTGGCCATTTAAATTTCTTCCCTTGTCAAAGTTTCCGTTCATCTCTTCTCCCCCACTTTTTATGGGGTTGGCTGTTTTCTTCTTATATAGGCTGCACCAGTGCCTGATATATCCTGGATATTAACCCCTTATCAGATGGGTATTGGGTGAATATTCTTTCCCATTCTGTGGACTGCCTTTGTATCTTAGTCATCGTTTCTTTTTAGGTGCAGAAGTTCTTTAGTTTCATGTAGCCCCATATGTTTATTGTTTATTCTAGTTGCTTGGTTAATGTGTTTCACTTTTGAAGATGTCTTTAGCTTCAATGTCGTGGAGGGTTTTTCCTATATTTTCTTCCAATGTACTTTACGGATTCAGGTCTGATATTGAGATCTTTAATCCATTTTAATCTGATTTTTGTGCAAGGTGTTAGACACAGGTCCAAATTCATTTTTTTACATGTAGCTGCCCAAATTTCCCAGCACCACTTGTTGAAGAGGCTTTCCTTACTCCAGTTTGGACTCTGCACCTTTGTCAAAGATTAACAGATCATGTCTTTGAGGGTGGGTGTCAGGGTACTCAACTCTATTCCATAGATCCACAGGTTTTTTTTATTCCAGTATCACGCTGTTTTTATTACTGCTGCTTTGTAGTGCAGTTTGAGGTTGGGAAAGGTGATGCCTCCTATCTTCTTTTTCCCAAGGTTTGCTTTAGCTATCCATGGGGGGTTATTATTCATATGGAATTTCAGGAGTGTTTGGTCAATTTCTTTAAAGAATGTCATGGGTATCCTTATAGGAACCGCATTGAATCTGTACAAAGCTCTATGGAGTATTACCATCTTGACAAGGTTAATTCTACCATGCATGAGCAGGGAATGTGTTTCCATTTCCTCGTGTCCTCTTTTATTTCTTGAAGCAGTGTCTTGTAGTTCTCTTTGTATAGGTCCTTTACACACTTGGTTATGCTGATTCCTAGGTATTTGATTTTCTGTTGTACAATTGTGAATGGAATCGATTTCTTAACATCCCTTTCTTCTCTTTCATTATTTGTGCATAGGAAAGCCACCGACTTTTGGGTATTGATTTTGTACCCTGCCACTCTACTATACATATCTATTGTTTCTAAGAGGTTTTGGGTTGAGAGTTTAGGGTTCTCTAAGTATAATATCATGTCATCTGCAAATAATGATAGCTTGACTTCTTCCTTGACTATCTGGATGTCCTTGATGTCCTTTTCTTCTCTGATTGCTAT
>JAJIBD010021938.1:0-24545 GCA_021461705.1 Cryptotis parvus | reverse complement strand
CAACACCAGGGTATATTCCCAGGAGTGGTGTGGCTGGGTCAAAAAGGAGCTCAATCTTTTAGTCTTTGGAGGAATGTCCATATTGTTTTCCAGAAGGGTTGTACAAGTCGACATTCCCACCAATAATATATGAGATTCCCCTTTTCCCCGCATCCACGCCAGCACTTGTTGCTTTTACCCTTTTGAATATGGGCCAGTCTCTGTGGTGTGAGGTGATATCTCATTGTTGTTTTGATTTGCATCTCTCTGATAATTAGTGATGATGAGCATTTTTTCATATGCCTTTTGGCCATTCGAATTTCTTCCTTGTCAAAGTTTCTGTTCATCTCCTCTCCCCATTTTTTAATGGGGTTGGCTGCTTTCTTCTTATATAGCTGTACCAATGCCTGATATATCCTGGATATTAACCCCTTATCAGATGGGTATTGGGTGAATATTGTTTCCCATTCTGTGGACTGCCTTTGTATCTTAGTCACTGTTTCTTTTGAGGTGCAGAAGCTCTTTAGTTTCATGTAGTCCCACATGTTTATCTTTTCTTCTAGTTGCTTTGTTAATGGTATTTCACCTTTGAAGATGTCTTTAGCTTTAATGTTGTGGAGGGTTTTTTCTATATTTTCTTCAATGTACTTTATGGATTTAGGTCTGATATTGAGATCTTTAATCCATTTTGATCTGATTTTTTGTGCAAGGTGTTAGACACAGGTCCAAATTCATTTTTTCACATGTAGCTGTCCAGTTTTCCCAGCACCACTTGTTGAAGAGGCTTTCCTTACTCCAGTTTGAACTCTTTGCACCTTTATCAAAGATTAACTGATCATGTCTTTGAGGGTGGGTGTCAGGATACTCAACTTTGTTCCATAGATCCACAGGTCTGTTTTTATTCCAGTACCACGCTGTTTTTATTACTGCTGCTTTGTAGTACAGTTTGAGGTTGGGAAAGGTGATGCCTCCCATCTTCTTTTCCCCAAGGATTGCTTTAGCTATCTGTGGGGGTTTATTATTCTATATGAATTTCAGGAGTGTTTGGTCAAGAATGTCATGGGTATTCTTATAGGAACCGCATTGAATCTGTACAAAGCTCTAGGGAGTGTTACCATCTTGACAATGTTAATTCTCCCATCTATGAGCAGGGAATGTGGTTCCATTTCCTCGTGTCCTCTTTTATTTCTTGAAGCAGTGTCTTGTAGTTCTCTTTGTATAGGTCCTTTACACACTTGGTTAAGCTGATTCCTAGGTATTTGATTTTATGTGGTACAATTGTGAATGGAATCGATTTCTTAATATCCCTTTCTTCTCTTTGTTATTTGTGTATAGGAAAGCCACCCGACTTTTGGGTATTGATTTTGTACCCTGCCACTCTACTATACATATTTATTTTTTAAGAGTTTTTGGGTTGTATCTATTGTTTCTAAGAGTTTTTGGGTTGAGAGTTTAGGGTTCTCTAAGTATAAGATCATGTCATCTGCAAATAATGATAGCTTGATTTCTTCCTTGCCTATCTGGATGCCCTTAATGTTCTTTTCTTTTCTGATTGCTATGGCGAGTACTTCCAGTTCTATATTGAATAAAAAGGTGAGAGATGGCAACCTTGTTGTGTTCCTGATCTTAAGGGGAAGGCTTTCATTTTTTCCCCCATTGAGAATGATACTCGCTGTGGGCTTTGGTAGATGGCTTTGACTATCTTGAGGAAGCTTCCTTCAATTCCCATTTTCTGGAGGGTTTTAATCATGAATGGGTGCTCGATCTTGTCAAATGCATTTTTCTGCATCTATTTATAGATCATATGGTTTTTATTTTTTCTCTTATTGATATGATGCATTATGTTGATTGACTTTCGAATGTTGAACCATCCTTGCATTCCCGGGATGAATCCTACTTGGTCATGATTTATGATCTTTTTGATGATCATGATGTATGATCTTTGGATTATGTTGGCTAGTATTTTTTTGAAGATCTTACCATCTGTGTTCATCAAGGAGATTGGTCTGTAATTTTCCTTCTTTGTGTTGTCTCTCCCTGTTTGGGGTATCAGGGGTGATGTGTGCCTCGTAGAAGCTGTTTGGGAGTGTTTCTGTTTCTTCTATTTCCTGGAAGAGCTTGAACAGGATAGGCAGTAGGTGCTCCTTAAAGGTTCGGTAGAATTCGCTAGTGAAACCATCTGGACCTGGGCTTTTGTGTTTGGGCAGACTTTTAATTACTGTTTCAATTTCCTCGACGGTGATAAGCTTATTCAGGTAGTGGAGGTCCTCTTGTTTCAATCGGAGGTTATAGGACTTCAGGAATTTATCCATTTCTTCTAGGTTCTCATGTTTCTTGGTATACAGGTTCTCAAAGTAATCTTTGATAATCTTTTGGATTTCTGTCTTTCTGTTGTGATGTCACCATTTTTAATTTCTGATTCTGTTTATTTGGGTTCTCTCTTTTCTTGTCCCTACAAGTCTTGCCAGTGGCTTGTCGATCTTGTTTAATTTTTTCAAAGAACCAGCTCTTGGTTTCATTAATCTTTCGGATTGTTTTTTTTTTTTTGGTTTCCAGCTCGTTGATTTCCTCCCTAAGTTTTTATTATTTTCTTCCTTCTTCCTGGGTTGGGCTCTTTTTTGTTGGTCTTTTTCTATATATTTTCAGCTGTGAGGTCAGGTTATTTATGTGGGCCCTTTCTTGTTTCCATATGAATGCTTGCAGAGCTATGAACTTTCCTCTTAACATAGCTTTTGCTGTGTCCCACAAGTTCTGATAGTTGGTATTGTCATTTGTTTCTAGGAATCTTTGGATTTCCTGTTTGATTTATTCTATGACCCATTTGTTGTTCAGCAGTGAGCTGTTCAGTTTCCAGGTATTTGGTTTGACTCCCTGCCTCTGTGTATGGTTAACTACTATTTTCACTGCATCATGATCTGAAAAGATAGTTGACACAATTACTATCTTTTTTATTTTGTTGAGGTATGCTTTGTGGCTCAGTATATGGTGTATCTTGGAGAATGTTCCATGTGCACTGGAAAAAAAATGTGCATTCAGCTTTTTTGGGATGAAAAGCCCTGTATATATCAACCAGCTCTTTTTCTTCTATTTCTTTCTTCAGGTCTAGTAATTCCCTGGTGAGTTTTTGTTGGTCTTTTTCTAATATTTTCTGCTGTGAGGTCAGGTTATTTATGTGGGCCCTTTCTTGTTTCTTGATGAATGCTTGCAGAGCTATGAACTTTCCTCTTAACACAGCTTTTGCTGTGTCCCACAAGTTTTGATTGTTGGTATCTTCATTGTCATTTGTTTCTAGGAATCTTTGAATTTCCTGTTTGATTCCTTCTATGACCCATTTGTTGTTCAGCAGTGAGCTGTTCAGTTTCCAGGTGTTTGGTTTGACTCCCTGCTTCTGTGTATGGTTAACTAGTATTTTCAGTGCATCATGATCTGAAAAGATAGTTGACACAATTTCTGTCTTTTTATTTTGTTGAGGTATACTTTGTGGCTCAGTATATGCTCTATCTTGGAGAATGTTCCATGTGCACTGGAAAAAATGTGTATTCAGCTTTTTTGGGATGAGAAGCCCTGTATATATTAACCAGCTCTCTTTCTTCTATTTCTTCCTTCAGGTCCAGTATTTCCCTGGTGAGTTTCAGTCTTGTCGATCTATCCATAGTCGATAAGGCAGTGTTGGAGTCTCCGCAAAGAACCAACTCTTGGTTTCTTTAATCTTTTGAATTTTTTGGGGGTCTCCAGTTCATCGACTTTCTTCTATAAGTTCTATTATTTCCTTCTTTCTGCCTGTGTTGGGCTTCTTTGTTGGTCTTTTTCTAATATTTTGAGCTGTGATGTCAGGTTATTTATGTGGGCCCCCTTTTTTTTAATGAATGCTTGCAGAGCTATGAACTTTCCTCTTAACACTTCTTTTGCTGTGTCCCACAAGTTCTGTTCCTTGTTGTCTTCATTTTCGTTTGTTTCCAGGAATCTTTGCATTTCCCCTTTGATTTCTTCTGTGACCCACTGGTGGTTCAGCAGTGGGCTGTTCAGTTTCAAGATGTTTGGTTTGACTCTCTGTGTCTGTGTGTGGTTAACTTCCAGTTTCAGTGCATCATGGTCTGAGAAAATGGCACAATTTCTATCTTATGTTCTTGAGGTATGCTTCCGTGGTTCAGCATGTGGTTTATCTTGGAGAATGTTCCATGTGCTCTGGAGAAAAATGAGTATTCAGCGTTTTTGGGATGAACAGCCCTGTATATATCTAGCTCTCTTTCTTCCATTTCTTTCTCACGGCCAGTCTTTCCTTGGTGAATTTCAGACTTGTTGATCTATCAAGAGTTTATAAAGCAGTGTTGAAGTCTCCAACTACTATTGTATTACTGTCAATGTCTTCTTTGAAGTCTTTTAACAGTTTTTTAAAAATATTTTCCTGTCCATATATGTTTATGAGTGTACTTTCTTTCTGGTATATACATATCCCTTAATTACTGAAAAATTGCCTTCACTGTCCCTTCTCACCTTTTTGCAGCCTGAAATCTTTGTTATCCGGTACTAGTATGACCACACAGGCCTTTTTGGAGGAGTTGTTTATATGGAGAATTGACTTCTATCCTTTGACTTTGAGTCATGTTTGTTCTGATTATTCAGATGTGTTTCCTGTAGGTAGCAGAATGTTGGTTTCGGTTTTTTTTTAATCCGTTTTGCCACTCTTTGTCTCTTAATTGGTCCATTTAGGCCATTGATATTGAGATTTTTGTCATAGGTTTTTGTGCCATCTTTTTGAATAAGTTTGTTGCACTTTTTAGATTTTGTCTTTTCTTACAGTAGCTCATTCAGTCATTTTTTTTTTTATTATTGGTTTTGAGTCTATGAAGTTCTTGAACTTTGGAGTTGTGTATTTTTCCTTCAAATCTGAATGTGAGATGGCTGGGTAAAGAAGT
The DNA here is from genome assembly GCA_021461705.1 of Cryptotis parvus. Taxonomy (NCBI): domain Eukaryota; kingdom Metazoa; phylum Chordata; class Mammalia; order Eulipotyphla; family Soricidae; genus Cryptotis; species Cryptotis parvus. The sequence continues at coordinate 19,650 of JAJIBD010021938.1, read as the reverse complement.
CTTCGTTTCATTGAGTCTTTTCACAATATTCCACCATTATCTTTGGGCTCAGAGTGTTTCATCTGAAAAATCTGCTGTAAATCTTAGTTATTTTCCTTTGTATGTGATTTCCTTCTTTGATCTTGCCGCTTTCAGTATTCTGTCTCTATTTATGGTTCTTGTCATTTCAATTAGAATATGTCTTGGAGTGTTCTTATTTGGGTTTCTTTCAGATGGTACCCTTTGGGCCTCCTGAATCTGGGAGCAAGTGCTCTTTTGTTCCACGAATTTCTCAGCAAGGATTGTTTTGATAGTTGCTTCATCCAGGGGTTTTCTTTTGTCCTTCTGTGACTCCTATGATCCTTATGTTATTCCTTTTGGCTTCATCTCCGTTATCTCTTGTTTGTATACTGTGAGTCTTTTTTTTTCCATCTTCTGCTATTGTCTAGAAAGTCTCTGCACCTCATTTTGGAGTTCTCTTTTTTGTCCTCAGAGACTGTTACTCTGCTGCGAATGCCTTCCACTGAGTTTTTCATTTCACCCACCATGTTTTTAATGTCTGTTATTTCTGCTTGATTTTATTTTCCATTTTCCTCCCTTCTGCTTTCATGTGCTCTTGCATTTTATTGGCTCTGTATTCCATTGCTTCCTTGAGTTCCTTATGCATCCTTATGCATCCTTAACAGCTCACTTCCAAATTTCTTATCGGAGAGGTTATACAGCTCATCATTATTGCTTGGCTCATCTTGGGAGGTGACTTCAGTCACAGAGTTTGATGGAATTCTGCGTTGCTTTTACCATTATGATTGTCACAGGTTGCAACTTGAGTGTTTTTGTGTGGCTGGGCAGTATAGTGGGTGTTTTCAATGATTGTTTGCCAAATTTTGTGGGATGAAGGGAGTATTGTGGCTAATGTACCCCAGTACTTCTATAGGAGGGACATATCAAAAAACTAAGTACTTGTGTGTTAGGTCCCTGTTGGTGGAACTTGGGTGCTCCAGGCCCTCATGCTCTTTGTCCTCTTGCTTCCCTGGGGGTTGTTGGTGGGTGTGTTAAATTAGTTTTTTAAAGTGGTTCTTCTGCTATACCAGTGCTCCAAGGGAAATGTGTGGTGTTATGATGCACCTGGGCCTTTTGCATGCCAGCATATATTCCTGCCCATGGCATTATATTAACACCTCTATAATTTAAAACAAAAAATCATAATAGTTATCTCATACTTAATATCTGTATTTGTGAGCGGAGTGATAGTCCAGTAGGTAAGGTGTTTGCCTTGCACATGGTCTACCCGAGTTTGTTCCCGGCGTCCCATAATCTCCCCGAGCACCACCAGGAGTAATTCCTGACTGCAGAGCCAGGAGTAACCCCTGAGCATTGCAGGGTGTGACCCAAAAAGCGCAAAAAAAAAAAAAAATCTGTATTTGTTTATTGTAATCCCATTACATGGATATTTTTATAATCAAGTTAATACATCCCAAACTATGTAGCAATGACTCGGTCTAAACTTCTGAAAAGAAATATAGTTATTTAAATTATCAGCTACTTTTTTATCTTTTATCTTTTTAAAATCAGTTTTTCACCTTAACGAATAAACCTTGGCTAAATTTCTTTTATTTTAATAATAATCTCTATTATTTTTAATAATGTTAGAATGTTAATTAACTAAAAAATCTCATACATTTCTAGAACATTTTACTGTATTTCTCTATAAATAGTGTCTTACATTTAGTGGAGTAGATTGAAGGAAATGACTTAAGTACTAGATATTCTGCTAGAATTTTCTTTTCTTTATAGTTTTAGATTTTAGATTGAAGCTATTTCCATAAATATATTCTAAAGATTCTTTACAACTTAAACAAACTACAATATTTTATAAGAGTCCTGTTTGCAGAAAGTCCTTTGAATTTTTTAGCAATATCATTTAAGATGCATTTGGAAAAATGTCAACATGACATCGCCCCATACTTCAAAATTTATTTTGTTTTATGTTTTGCTTTTTTGGGTCAGACCTGGTAATGCTCAGGAGTTACTCCTGGCCCTGCACTCAGGAATTACTCTTGGTGGTGCTCGGGTATCATATAAGATGCCGGGTATCGAACCTGGGTCGCTCTGTGTGCCAGGTAAACACCCTAACCACTGTATTTAAAACCCACCCCCCCAATTTTTTTTTTTAATATAATGGCTCTTTGAAGCAGAGAGGACATGTCCTGGAATCAAATTGGGGTTGGGTTCATGTCCAGGTTTTGCCAGTATGGAAGAAGAAATATCAACAGAAAATTAAAGGGAGAGTTTTAGGATGAGAAACTTGAGAGCAGTGTTAGCTGTTTTGATGTGTTATAAATAACTGCCTACGGAGAGTTTCAGTCTGCAAGGGAGCCTTTCAGAATGTTCTCAAGGTTGTGATGATTTCAGTTATTGAGCTGCACATGGGGAAATCTGTAAATTCATTGCAGGTGATTAAGTAGTTGTATTATTTTTCTAGGGCTATTATAACAAAGAACCCAGTATATATTATGTGTATTAAAAGAAATGTCTCACTGTTCTGCAAGCTAGAATTCTATTTTTCTGTTGTTCTTTTTTGTGTTTTGGGTCACATCCATTGTGTTTATTCCTGGTTTACTCCTGGCTCTAGCAGTGCTTGGAGGAACACATGGAGTGCTGGGGATTGAATCCAGGTCAGCATCATGAAAGGCAAATACCCTACCTGCTGCACTATCTAATTGGTTCTGATCCTGGAAGTTAGAATTATGAAACTAACTCTGCCAAAATTCTCAGTGGTCTCTCAGATACCTACAGGTGGGGTGAAACTTTTACTGGGTCTTTCTATTTTTTGGGGGGTTTGTTTTCAACCTTTAGACCTTTGCATTAATTTCATTTGTGTTTCTATCAGTACATGGTAGAAATTCACCATGTCTTCACTGTTGTCTTCCTCCTTCCTCTGAGCCACGTCATGATGGAGTAAATGTTTTCCATTTAGGTGTGACCTGCTCACCTAATTACATCTCTGACTACTCTCCTTCCTAATAAGTTCACATTCCAAGCTGCTGGGAATTGGGAATTCAATATATTTTTCTAAGGAGATATTTTTTATTTAAAAAATTTTTTTTCTCAGCAAGAGGCCTAGTAATTCTCCAAGTCATTTGTTTATATGCCTATACATACATTATTTTCTGAAATTGTTCTTTATTTTCCTTATTTATAAAAAATATGCCAGTTCTGTGGGCCAGACTGTTTACTTTTTTTTATCTTTTTAAGATATAAACAAAACCTGAATACAGTCACATAGGACAATTTCTGGTATTTATCTTGCTGAATTGTAGTTTTTTATTTTGTAATGTCTTGCCTTTTCTTTGGAGTGTCTGACTAGTTCTTGTTTTACTCTGCTGAGCTGAAATGCCTTACTCACCGTGTAGTTTCATATCACAGTAAGAACAGTTTCTTATGATCCAGTACTGTGAAAATTCAGTATATAAGGATACTTTTCATTTCTTTTCACTCACTATTTCTCAGACTTTAGTTTTGGAAGTTACAAGCTAGAATTTATAATAAAAAAAACATATCTACTTTCATTTTTCCTTTGGTGGGGAAAGGCACACCTGGTCTTACTCCTGACTGCACTCAGGAATCACTTGTGGTGGGATTCAGGGAACCGTTAAGTGGTGCCAGAGATTGTACCTAGGTTGGCTGTTTGTAAGGCAGCACTATACTGTCTCCCCCAGCCCCTGTTTTTATTTTTCAAATGTTTGTATGTGATAGTAAAACAGATTGTTCTAGACAGTGTCAGTATGAACATTTATTACAGATGAGCATGTAATTCAGTGCCTCGTCTTGGGTAATTTTTTGAGATTTTGTAGGAATCGGTTCACATTTTGAACTTTCTCATCAGCTTTGTGCTTCACCTTTATGGCATCCAGTCATGCTATCTCTCTTACCTCTAATGTATGTGGAGCTTTTGTTTTTTTGCCTTGTTTTTGATTTCTTAAATAGTTTTTTTATAAATGTACATGTTATATTAGATTACAAATTACCCGTGCAAAAGATAAATAAGGTTGCTAGTTTCTCATCCGTTAGGAACTTGCTCCTGTGGGTATCTAGTAGGCATTCAACAAATTCTTAATGAATTTAAACAGAAAATGCTTGTTGAGTAAAATGCTTGTTTGATTTAATATTCATTTGTAATGTAAATTAGAGTTGATAAAACCTTACAGTGGAGATACCATAACCATGTAATTTTTAGGTTGTAGAAATTGTCTTTTTTTCAGTAATTTTTACAAGCAATACTAGATTAGAGGTTTTTCCATAGTGATATTACATGGGTTTTTAAGCTAGCTAATGGCAGTTGATTTATGTTTAATGAAAGTATAAGCTGCTTCAATTTATTTGTGCTTTCTTTGTCTTATATTGAGCAACCAGAATTTTTGAGGTAATAGTATTCTCTTCGGTGCTCTGCAGATGAGTGTTTAAGGATGCAAACATCCCTCTCCAACGTTTTTAGTTATAAAATATTATACATTTGTGATAAGTGTAAGTATTAGAAATATTGCATGGTAAAGTTAAAATGCTTTAAAGTCAGAAAGCTAACAATATATATATATATAATAATGTGTATATATAATAATACATGATTTTGGAGTTACAAAAACTTGTTTTGAGTTAAGCATGTTTTAAATTTTTTTTGTAAGTCAGAGCTTTAAGATTCTTTATGTTCTCTTGAATCTAGGTAGGTCAGACCAGGGCCAACAGTTAATACCATCCATTTGATTGTTCATGGGAAGACTTAGATGGAATTAGTTTCTTCTTTTTCTATCTCAATTTTTTTAGTGCTTTGCTATTACATTAATTTTTCTCATTAAATTTTAACATGAGGAGAGAGATGTATGTTAGAAGCACCAGATGTAATTCACCATAACATAAATGACTTTTGGAATAGATAACCGAATAGCTACTTAACTGAAAAGATTGCTTAAATATACTATGTAGATTAATTTTACTAGTTTTGTTGTTGTTTGTGTTTTCTCATGTTGACAGGGTTGCTTTAGACACTCTTGCTGCATTGCTAAAATCAAGTAAGTTTTTCAATACTAGAAATAATAAATACTATTTATCCAAGTGTTCTATCCACTATGTAAAAAGGAACTAGAAATGAAGAGACTGCAGTTATAAATCTGGTTATATTGTAATGTCAGCATTGATTTTGTTTGTAGTATACTTGATATATATCCTAACTAATGTCATTGTGTCTGTTGAGCTTTAATTTATTTACTGTATGTAATTCAAGAAATTAACTCCTTTTTCTAAGTTATTTATGTAACATAAATCATGATAATAGAGGAAAATAATAGTAAATGCTGTGTAAGTATAATTTTATCTAAGTGATTTATTTAGCAGAATGGTGAGCATTCAGTATGGGAAATATCTGGTTGTAATATGAGGAAACTGTCTGCAAATACATATGATTTTGACTTAGAATCCTCATCACATTTTTAATGATGATTCTATTTATAATATTAAATGAATTTATATTAAATTCATTTAGAAGCTAAAGCACATGTATTTATCATGAAAACTGACATATGGAAACATTAAAGCAAATATATTTTTTTCTTTATATTATACTCACAGATCTGTTTAAATCAGTTTTTGTTAGCATTCCTACTTAGTGTTTATACTAGTACTTATTTAACCACACTAACATTCATTTCTCAAATTGGCTATAAGTTTCTTAAACTGGTTGAGACCTCTTTGCATTGAATCTGAATAACCAGTGTTGTTCATTTGAGTATATGATAACTTGATGGGATATTAGATAATGCTAAAGCAGTGATCTATTAAGATTTATAAATTATGCCAAATCACATTTTTAAAAAGAATATACCAGTGTATATCAACTTATTTTATGGTTTTGAAATGAAATGTGTGGTTCTCTGGTACACAAAGGAAGTTTAAAAGTGTCTGTAAAAACCTTCCACTTGTTTGCTTCCTCCAGGTTCTTAAGCTCAGATTTTAATTTCTAAGAAAGCATATAAATTTGCTGATTTTAATGTTTGTTATGTTTTATGCTTGTATTAGTATATATGGAATCTATAGTAACTTTTATATATAACTAAAACAGTGGAGCCTGTTTCTTTATCTTAGTGTTTTTATCGTAAACCAGAGGGTATATTTTTTAGGTAAATTTGAGATTAGCAATAGATTGGTTGTTTTTATTGGGGTGGGGAGTCCACGCACCTGTGGTACTCAGGGCTCTGCACTCAGGGATCACTCCTTGTGGTGCTCAGGGAATATATGGGATGCCAGTCATTGAACTCAGGTCAGCTGCATATAAGGCAGGTTTCTTACCCACTGTACGACTGCAATTGCTCCAGTCTCAGTACAGTTTTTATTACATTAGAAATCTCGGATGCTGAGAAAGCACCATCTTCTAATCTTCTTACGCTTCTTTATTTACTTGAAAGTTTTCATTTCTGGTCCATCCAGAGGTGCTCAGCTCTTAACTCCTGGTTCTTTATTCAGGAATCACTACTGCTGGGCTCAGGAGACCATATGGGGTGCCTGGGTTTGATCTTGGGTTGGCCACATAAAAGCCAAGTGCCGTACCTTCTGTACTATCTCTCGGACTTAATTTTTTTTTTAGCGTAACATTGTATGGCATGATATTAACATGGGATATTTTAAGCACTTAATTTCCATGAAAACTCAAATATATTCATACTCTTAAAACATGAGACTTTGATACAAATTTAACATTTAAAAGTATGTCATTAAGGAGATTTTGGTTTCTATAAAGCACAAAACTTTACATGGGTAGGTTTTATGAAAAAGCAATTTGCTATCCAGAACTTGCTTTGTTAGATACCATAAGTGACTACATAAAATCTGTGATATTATTTTATTTATTTTTCTTTTTTGGGGTCATGCCCAGCAAAGCTCAAGGGTTATTCTTGGCTCTGCACTCAGAAATTGCTCCTGGCAGTGCTTGGAGGACTATATGGGATGCTGGGGATTGAACTGTATAGGATGCTGGATTTGGCCATGTGCAAGGCAAAAGCTCCACCCACAGATATCACACGGGCTCCAGTATCACAGTTTTTATTATGAAATTTTTAAAGAAAGTAGAATACTACTGCTGTGTGAAGTTTCAAAAATAATTTTGCCTTTATTACGTAGGGAGAAAAAGGGAGCAATGGTTATGTGGTGGTATATATTATAGTGATATATCATGAAACAATATTTTAAAAATGTGGTTTCTCTGTTTCTGGTATTTATTGAGAAAAATTTAAATAATTTATTAAAATATTGTTACATTTCTAATTTGCTATATTCTACAATTTACTCTTGTCATTTAAAAATATGTTTTTCAATTTTCTTTTGTTAAAGAAACAAATGCCAGGAGAGCTGTAGACAAAGGATATGTCCAAGTGCTTTTAACTATTTATGTAGATTGGCACCGCCATGATAGTCGGCATAGAAACATGCTTATTCGAAAGGGAATTTTGCAGAGTTTAAAAAGTGTCACAAACATCAAGTTGGGAAGAAAAGCATTCATTGATGCCAATGGGATGAAAATTCTCTATAATACTTCACAAGTGAGTTAAAATTTTTTTCTTCCTGGGATTACTGATGATCTAATTTGGTTCTTAAGATAGTATACACATATCTAGAAAAGTGTAAATGTAATTTGTAGATTTAAATGAGCCAATCAGGCTGGAGTGATATACAGTGGACAGGACATTTACCTGCAGAAGCTGACCAGGGTTCCTTTATTGATACCCCATATTGTCCCCTGAGCCCACCGGAGTGCAGAGCCAGGAGCAAGTCCTGAGCACTGCCAGGTGTGGTGCCCCCTGACCAAAAATATAAAAATAAAAACAAAAAAAAATGAGCTTGTCATTTTTACCTGAATTAGTGACAGCAGTCACTGTACTCTGTGCACTGTGGGATCTTTGCCTGAGGGTGTTAGAAACCCATTCCAGTGGCATGGATGCTCTCCAAATGTGGCACTTTCTAAGACAAATACTTGGTGGTACTCAGCTTTTTAAAAGTATTACTGGATCTTTCCAACATGTTAAGGCAGTTTGTAGTATGTCACTATTCTCTACTTCTTTATTCTGGTGCAGTCAGATGGTAAAGCAGAGAAGTGAGATCTGGAGCTGCCAACCGCCATAAGCACTGTGTTGCTGTTTTCATAGGCTCACAACCAGTGATGTGTAGGAGACCACTCTTGCCCCATTGAACTCAGAGCCTTGTGTTTTAGTCATGTGTCTTACTCTTGGAACTGTACACCTAGCCCATTAATACCATCTGTCGTTAACTTCTGTAGAATGGCAGCTATTGAGAAGGGGTGTATTGCAATGTAATCCTTCTGTTTTTAATAGGTTATCATTGCTAGAAAAAACCTTTCATTTTGAAAATTGTAGCCCGTTATATGACTGTGCTTTCTTACTCTTGCACACTGGGTCCCTTGCTACATGATAATAGTTACTACAGTACTTATAAGACACTCTTCTGAACAGTGGAGCTGTCTTATAATGATGTTGAGTAATCTAATATAACTCTAGAAAATTATCTCTGGAAAGTTGTTCATCAGTTTCTGAAGTAATCTTAAATTGGTGCAATTTTTCACCGATAGCATATTGTTACTTTTTTCTCTCTTTTTTACCAAACACAGGAATGCTTGGCAGTCAGGACCCTTGACCCTCTTGTGAACACCTCCAGTCTGATAATGAGGAAGTGTTTTCCTAAAAACCGCCTGCCACTCCCGACTATTAAGAGCTCTTTCCACTTCCAGTTACCAATTATTCCTGTTACTGGACCTGTAGCCCAGCTCTACAGTTTACCTCCTGATGGTAGGACACTAGCTACGATTGCTTTCATTGGTTCTTGCAATTGTATCACTGCCAATTTAAGTAAAACTTGGTCTATCTTCCTGACATATGAAGGTTGTGCTGAACATGATAAACATTCAGCTTTTATTTCTTTACTTTTTTGTGGGCCACATCCAGCATTACTCAGGGTTTACTCCTGGCCCTGTCTGTACTCAGGTATCACTCCTGACAGCACTCAGGGGACCATGTGGGGTGATGGGGATTGAACTTTTGTTGGATGAGTACAAGGCAAATGCCCTATCTGCTGTAAACCCCTATTCTTGCTCTAACATTCAGCATTTTAGTAAATAATCTGATATGTAAATTTGAGGTCTCTTAATTTAGGGAAGTCTTGGGTATGTTTTTGAAAAAATTATGCCCCATATAGGAACACAGGTACTTTAAATAAAAAAAAAAATTTTTTTAGTAACAGTTAAGCCATTGTGTTCTATGTGTCACATTTTCTTTATCTGCTCATCTGTTGATGTCATGGATTGTTTCCTTGTCTTGATGATTATAAATAGTGCTGCAGTGAGCATAGTATATATTTCCTCAAGTGTGAGGCCTGAAAACGACTCAACAAAATGGGTCAGAGATTCATGGACATTGGCCTCAGAGATACCTTTGGCAAGATCAGATGTAACAGAGATCTTATCCCATGCAGCCACAGGCACTGGAACAGCACTGCCTGGCACGTCCACCCTGCTGGGAAGGCCTCATCATGACCCTAGCACTTACCTGTTTTCCTGTAAGAAACATAAGCTAAAGCTTTGAGAAAATTAATAGGATTACATCGAACCAAAAAGCTTCTGAATAGCGAAAGGAACCTTTTTCAACTTACAAGACAGCTGTCGGGAGCTCCACCGGGGTCCCCAACAGTGCCGGGAAGCGAGATCCCTTCTACCTCCGAAGCCGGCGAGGAATGGATGAAAACTCAGGAATCTGATGCGGTTTTAAAAGGGCTTTACTATCACAGGTTCCAATATACAATCCAAGAGCAGGGAAAACCTCTGGACTCTGCGTTCCCAGCTAGGCCCCAGCCAGGTGCAGGCCAAGATGGCTGCCACCACGTGTTAGGCCCAACAGAGAATGGAGAGAAGCAAAAAGCCAAGGGAAGCCGAAATGGCAAAAGGGGATAAAAGAGAGAGCTTCTTTCTTCTTGCAGCTTATTTTATAGCCAGAAATCTGCCCAAACTCCCCAGCCCAGCCCATTCTGGGCTGGGCTGCTAGAGATGAAAATTCAAAGCCTCCCAGCAAAGCTGGGAGGAGCTGCAAGCCAAATGTAAACTTCTCCTGGCAGGGTCAAATGCCCTCAGGTAATTGCTCCCAGTACCTCACCCAATGTCTTTTTATATGCTAATGTTTTGAGCTGAGATCCTCTTGAAAAACCTCCTTAGGGTAGAGAAAGGGGCCCTTAGAGTAGTCCTGCAATAGACAGCCTATTTTTTTTTTTTTTTGGGTCACACCGGCAATGCTCAGGGGTTACTCCTGGCTCTTCTCTCAGGAATTACTCCTGGCGGTGCTCGGGAGACCATATGGGATGCCAGGAATCGAACCCGGGTTGGCTGCGTGCAAGGCAAACTCCCTACCCACTGTGCTATCACTCCGCCCCAAGACAGCCTATTTAATGGGAGAATATATTCAGTAAATCCTACATCTGAAAAAGGATTAATACTGCACAAGACATAAGCAGTTTATACAACTTAACAATGAAATAACAGTATGATTAAGAAAATGGTAGCAGGTCTATATGGACATTTTACTAAAAGGAAATACATGGCAGTACCCTCATGAGCACATCTTCACCATCACTTACCTGGAGAAGGCAAATCAAAACTCAAAGCAGTTTGAAATGTTTGCCTTGAGTCTATATCTTTCATATTATAATAACTTGCTTATTTTCTGTTCTTTACTTGAATGAGTTTCTAAAATCAAGGAATTATGTGCTTTGGAAGTATATCTTTCAAAAAATTCCCAGCACCTAATAGTAAATGGTAAAGGCACTTATTGAAACAAATGAGAATGATATAAAGAGATGAAATAGATTATTGATATTTATCATAATAGGAAAAATTTTAATTTAGATTATAGCATAATCTAAGTTTTAATCCAACTGTTTTAATCCAACAGTTTTTTTAAAATATTTTTATTATACCACCATGAGATATACAATTACAAAGATGTTCAAGTTTGGGTTTCAGTTTTCCAGCACCAATCCCTCCACCAATGTCCCCTGATTCGTTCCTCCCCTTCCCCAGACTGCCTCTATAGCAGGCACTTTTCCCTCTTCTCTCTCTCTCTCTCCCTCTCTTTCTTTTCCTTCTCTTACACATTGTGGGTTGCACTACATACATTTAGAAACCATCATGTGAATTTTTTTTCCCGTATTTGATGTTCAGCTCTAGGTTGGTATTAGCCCTTTTGACATTTATTCACACATGTTCCCTTCTCTGTCTTACCTAACCTCCGACTCCCACACGTTTGCGGTAATTTCCACTTTTGGTAAGACCACCTGATATATTTATGTCATGCAAATAAATGCAGTTATTCTATATCTCTCTCTTTCCTTCTGATTAATTTCACTCAACATGATCTTTTCCATGTCCATCCATTTATAGGCAAATTTCATAACTTCATTTTTCCTAACAGCTGCATAGTATTCCATTGTGTAGATGTACCACAGTTTCTTTATCCAATCATCAGTTCTCGGGCATACTGGTTGTTTCCAGGTTCTGGCTATTGTGAATAGTGCTGCTATGAAAATAAAGGTGCGGATTGTGTTTCCGCTGTGTGTTTTTGGCTTCCCAGGGTATATTCCCAGGAGTGGTATGGCTGGGTCAAAAAGGAGCTCAATTTCTAGTCTTTGGAGGAATGTCCATATTGTTTTCCAGAAAGGTTGTGCAAGTCGACATTCCCACCAACAGTGTATGAGAGTCCACTTTTCCTCGCATCCACACCAGCACTTGTTGCTTTTACCCTTTTGGATATGGGCCCCGTCTCTGTGGTGTGAGGTGATATCTCAATGTTGTTTTGATTTGCATCTCTCTGATGATTAGTGATGATGAGCATTTTTTCATATGCCTTTTGGCCATTCGAATTTCTTCCTTGTCAAAGTTTCTGTTCATCTCTCTTCTCCCCATTTTTTAATGGGGTTGGCTGCTTTCTTCTTATACAGCTGTACCAGTGCCTGATATATCCTGTAATCCAACAGTTTTAATCCAACTGAAACACTGGTATAAAACCCATTAAAATTTGCAGATTTTTTAAAATTAGAATACTTTTGAGTTTCTAACACCTAGTATAATCTTTTTTTTTAAAATTATTTTTATTATACCACCGTGAGACATACAATTACAAAGATGTTCATAATTGGTTCTTGGTAATACAGTATTCCAGCACTCATCCCTCTACTAGTGCCTCATTCCCACCACCAATGTACCCATACCCCCTCCTGCCTACCCCCAGACTGCCTCAATAGCAGGCACCCTTTTCCTCTCTTTCTCTCTCTGTCTCTCTCTCCCTCTCTGTCTCTGTCTTTGCATCTCTCTCCCTCTTTATGCACTGTGGCTAGCCCTGCATATATTTAGAGTTTATCATTTAAGTCTCTTTGTGTATATTCAATGGTGAGTTCTAGTCTGACATTACCATTTTCCGCACTTAGTAAAACCTACCTAGTATAATCTTAGAGGTCGTCTATAACTGATTCTTTGTTAAGGTTTGTCTTGGGTTTGGACATGCACAGAAGTGTTGAGTCAAGAGGAAATTAAATTATTGTGTTTATATAAAATTAGGCTAAAGAGTTATAGGTAGTTTTCAGAATTTTATGGAACATCTGAAGTCTAAATATATTTTGTTTTACTAAGTTACTGTGTTCTTATAGATAAAAAACAAATTTGTTTCCCCAGTGGTTATTGAAATCGTGTATACATGCATATAAACATGTGTATGTGTTTATGTTGGTGTGTGAAATTCTGCCTGGATGTGCATGTTTCAGAATGCTTACCACTGACCTACTTACAGCACATTTTGTATCACAGTTGATGATGTAGTAGATGAAAGTGATGACAACGATGATATTGATTTGGAAGCTGAAAATGAAGCTGAAAATGAAGATGACCTAGATAAAAATTTTAAGGTTAGTAAAATTTTTTTTACCCTTTCTTTGGCCTAAACTGGTACGCCACTCAGGGCTTACCCCTGAATAAGCTCAGGGATCACTCCTGGTGGGACTTGGGGACCATAAGTGGTGCTGGGAATAGAACCCAGGTCAGCCTGTGCAAGGCAAGTGCCTTCTATGCTATATTATCTCTCTGGCCCATAGTATAAATCTTATTATTGTCATCTTTATAAAATATATACACAGTTATAAAATATAGGTCTAGCAAATAGATAACATTAATGGTAGGTTACTTTGCTTTGTCTACATATTTTGCTTTAATCATGAATAACCACTGACACTTACTGACAGGGACTGTAATGTGCTTTGAGTTCATTGGTTTGAAAGGGATCTTTCTTTAAGTAAAACAGATTTTCTTATGGAGGATTTTAGAAAGGTGAAGGAGGAAAGAGAGAGAGTATACATCTAAGAGGGGAGATGCAGCGACACATGTGCTCAACCACGTGGGCTCAAGCAGCACATAGGGTTGGGCAGCATCTGTGCTGAGAGGAATCTTAAAATAGCTTATTTTCACTGTTTCTAAGTAGAAATATTTTTGGTAAGTTTTCTGGCTTGGAATTTGAAATCTAAGGTAGTCTAGGTGTGAAGGAAAGTGCTTTGAGATTAGATTCCCAATGATAACTTACTCCTCTCCAAACAGACTTTTGTGGATATAAAAACAGTAGGAAAATACCATATAGCTGATTCTTTATTAAGATGATTCTTGGGTTTGAACATGAACAGAAATATTGAATCGAAAATTAGACTAAGGAGGTAGGTATTTTTCAGAATTTTATGGAACATCTGGCAGTCTAAATACTTTGTGTCTTGCTTTATTAAGTGATGGGAGTTTAGTATTTGTAGAAAATGTTTGTCTGATTCACTTATAACTGTGCTTATTAACTGGTGCTTTTGTGGGAGAAAGGGCATTGTCTGATTCGTCTTTCTACTCTGTGAAAATCAGGGTCTACAGAGTTGACTTTTCTTCTCCTTTTTTGGGGAGATCACTCCTCCTAGTCCTCAGGTGGTCAGGAACCCCTCTTGTTGATGCCTGATCCTGGTATTGTGGCCTGACAGTTTGGTGTCTGGCTTCCTGCCCAGTGCTGTGGGGTCACTCAATGTCAGGGATTGAGCTCATGTCCTGTGCTCTGACCCTTTGATGTCCTGGAGATAGGATAAAAGATGTAGAGGATGCAGGAGGAGATTTATTGCAGATGGAGATTCAGTTTCATTTTTTCCAAATGTGATCACCATAGGAACGCTCTGGGAAAATTATGATGTTAGCTAGCGTGGCGCTCTAATGGTTTATGTTCTAACTGCAAGAAGGTAGACAAATAAAAACAGTGCAGCCTCTGATGGCCAGGGCAGAAAATTAAGTGAAAGCAAACACCGCCAGAATTTGAGTTAGGAGAATTTAAATTCCTTCTATATACAGTTTGTAAAATCCATATGTACACAGAGTTTCCTAGTCATCTGTTCCCTAGATAAAAGGAACTATGCTAAAGCAACTATCTTGGGTCTTTGAGAAGTACTTGAGGACAGAAAAATTTCTCAGATTAGTGTTAAGTTTTCAAGTTAGAATACTATACAGAGAGGTCGTTTCTCTGTGCTACATATTATTCATGTCTGTTAAAAAACCAACTATGCTGAATTTATATTCAGCATAGTTGAATATAAGCATATTTTTAAAACCCTGGGCCATTATAAAGATCTATTGTACATATTATTTTATGAGATCACTTACATGTAATTTATAAAGAAATAAAATCAAATGAATAGACAATATACAATGAAACCAAACCTTATATCAGTATACAAATTATATATATGTGTGTGTATACAACACATTGTATATATATGTGTATATACAGATACACACATATAGATATATAGATAACATACTTATGTACATACTTGTAGACTTTGTGTACATATGCACATATGCATATGGGCAAGTGCATGTATACATATGGGTATGTGCATGTGTACATATGGGTATGTGCATATATACATGAGGTATGTGCATGTATACATATGGGTAAGTGCATGTGTACATATCGGTATGTGCATGTATACATATGGGTATGTGCATATACATGTGGGTATATGCATGCATACATATGGGTATGTGCATTACATAAGGGTAAGTGCATGCATACATAGGGGTAGCTGCATGTATGTATATGGGTATGTGTATATACATCTCAGCAGAGCACAGAGTTTCATTGTCATCTGCAGGAGTAGGCATAGGATTCAGAGTAAAGCAATTACTGAGAGTGTCTAATTTTTCTTCTATGCACTCCTGCTCCCCTGTCTGCCTGTTACATTGGCTGTGACTTAGCCCAGGTCACTTCCCCTCCTTTTGTCCAGTGACCCCTTCCCTTGTCAGCTCCCTGCTCTGTTCTGATTAGAGCCTCCAGACCATTTTCGCACTCCATAGTGAATACATTCATTTTGCCCGAGACTTTTCAGGTCATTGTTTTCATAGACACATGGAGGCTTCCAGAAGTCTCATCTCGAAGCATCAGGGACTTGTCTGTATTGACAATCTTCAGTGTGTTCTTTCTATCTCTGTTTTCAGTCAGAATTGAGGAGTGGTGCCAGGGTGGCACCAGAGTTTCCTCCTCTGTCCTTGGCTCTTCATCTTTGTTTCTCTGAAACCCAAACAGTCTTTTTTTTTTTTTTTTTTGCTGCTGAGCTCCCCAAAACAGAATTGTTTGCTCTTCAGCTCCCAAAGTTAGTTTTCTTTCCTCACTATGCCTAAGTAGATAGTCAGTTTACAAGGGTTTTTTTTTAAAATCTTAAGTATTGTGCTTATAAGTTTATAGAAAAGAATAACATTGTAAACTTTTTTTAGTTAGAAATACTTAATTTTGGTTATAATATGAACAAATATAAACAAATATAAATAAATAAATATAAATAAATGTTCAGATATGAAATATGAGAAATACACAGTGTATCGTTTTTGGGGGTGGGAGGCCCTCCCTGGCAGGGATCTTGGCTTACTCTACTCTCTACTCAGGGATCATTCCTGAGGATTTTTGGGGGACCCTTTGGAGCTAGAGATTGAACCTGGGTCAGCTGTGTGCAAGGCAAGTGCCCTTCTGACTATATCAATCTCTCTGCCACTGCCCAGTCTCTATGACTCCTATCTTTTTTTTTTTGAGTAAATAACTTTATAATATGTAACATGAGTCAGATAAATATAAAAATATATACATGTAAGTCTGACTTATGTATAACTAAATGTATAGTAAGGTGAATTTATATAAAGCATTTTAATAATTGAAGCCTAATAAAACCGTTTTAAGGCTGAAAAATGGGTAATTTGGTAGTTAGATAAAGACAGATTGAAAGTGGGAACTGGGAATGCAGGGCAGGGACTAGACACATGCAGGTCCCCCCCAGCTCTCAGCATTGGGAGGGGCGCAGCAGGCCGTGAGCCTTGTTAGTTGTGACATGGGAGGCCCCTGGGTCCTGCATGTTGCCGCGGTGCTCTCAGCATTGCAGGACTGAGCAACCCCATGTCTTTAGTCATCCATGGAGCAGTCAGGAGTGCCTCCGAGCTCCTGGGCACTTCAGAGAAGACCCTATGAGAACATCATATAAGAGGACTCTAAAGAACATCAATGGAACTATTTTCCTCTCTTTAACGCGTCACTGAGAATAGTCAAGTGAGACCAGCAGAATAAAAAAAAAATTAAAATTAAAACGTTTGATTTACAAAGTTATTCATGGTTGAATTTCAGGCATGGGTGTTAGTGTTCCGGCACTAATCCTGCCAACAGTGTCAGCTTCCCTCCACCTGTCTCCAGGTTCCTTCCCACTTCTCATTTTCTCATGCCACCCACTTCGACAGGCACCTTTTTAGTTTTGTTGTTGAAGTTAGGGTCTCTTTGTTTTCCGTGCTGTTGGCTTTGCGATTTTGATATTTAGCTGTACTGCTACTTTATACCACAGATGCTCTCAGATCCCCTTAACCCCATTACTTTTTCTTAATTCACTCCTCAGCTTTCTTCTCTGTCTTCCTTGTACTCTGGGCCAAAGGAGATCTGGGCATCCTCCCTTTAAAACAGTGCATTCTCTCGTAGAGTTATTCTCATATCACATAAATGAGACTGTGTTTCCTTCTGACTGGCTTAATTTTTTTTTTTTTTTCAGTTTATTAAATATTTTAGTACACACCGTGAGATATAAAATTACAACATTGTTCATGTTTAGAGGTTTCGTCACATAGTGTTCCAGCACCCTGCCCTCCACCAGTGCCCATTTCCCACCACCAATGTCCCAAATTCCCGCCACCCCCGTAGCCTGCCTAAATGGTAGGTTCTTTATCTCTTTTATCTCTATCCCTCTCTCTCTCTTTCCTTCTCTTCCACATTGTGGGTTGGACTACATACACTTAGAGGCCATCATGTGCAATTTTTTTGCCTGTATTTAATGCTCAGTTCTAGGTTGGTATTTACCCTGTCGACATTTTTTTTTATCTTTTTGCCTGTATTTAATGCTCAGTTCTAGGTTGGCATTAGTACCCTCGACAATAGTTAGCACACTGTTCCATTTTCTGTCTTACCTAGCCTCTGACTCCCACACGTTTGTGATAATTTCCACCTTTGACAAGACCTCCTGATATATGTTTCACTTGACCTTGGATATTGGTATCATAATATGTACATATATTTATGTTATGCAGATAAATGCAGTCATTCTGTATCTGTCTCTCTCCTTCTGGCTAATTTCGCTCAACATAATCTTCTCCATGTCCATCCATTTATAGGCAAATTTTATAACTTCATTTTTCCTAACAGCTGCATAGTACTCCATTGTGTAGATGTACCAAAGCTTTTTTTATCCAGTCATCGATTTCTCGGGCACTCTGGTTGCTTCCAGATTCTGGCTATTGTGAATAATGCTGCTATGAACATAAAAGTAGGGATGGTGTTTCCGCTGCGTATTTTTGGTTTCCCAGAGTAGATTCCCAGGAGTGGTATGGCTGGGTCAAATGGGAGTTCAATTTCTAGTCTTTGGAGGAATGTCCATATTGTTTTCCAAAAAGGCTGTACCAGCCGGCATTCCCACCAACAATGGATGAGTGTCCCCTTTTCCCCACATCCACGCCAGTGCTGACTGGCTTAATTTAATATAATATCTTCCAGTTCCATCCATGTTGTAGCAAATTTACCGTTCCCATAGCTACATAGTATTCCGTGATTATTTATACCACATCTTCATGATCCACTGCCTATTATTGGACATCTAGACTATTGGACAATCTTAGCTATTGGACTGTTATTGAATAGTCTTGGCTGTTGTACTAAGTGCCACAATGAATAAGGGTGTGCATATGCCCTTTCGAATGAACACTTTTCTGTCCTGGGGTAGAACCTCAAAGTGGAATTACTGGATCATATGAGAACTCAATTTTGTGTTTTCTGACAACTCCTTATACTGTTTCCATAGGGGTTTGAGCCAGACAGTATTCCCACCAGCAGTGGATGAGAGTTCCCTTTTCACGACATCCTTACCAACACAGATTGTTACTTGCATTTTTGATATGTGCCATCCTTACTAGCCCGAGATTATGCTCATTATCATCTGGAGTTTGATTTGCCCAATGATAAGTGATGATGAGCATTTTTTTTATGTGCCTGGTGGCTATCTGTTGTTCTTTGTCAGATAAGTGTCTGGTCATGCCTCTCATTTTGGATGGGGATTTTTATTTTTAGTTTTGGGTTGATTTTTGTGAGTATGTTGGAAATGGAACTGTTAATTAACAATAACTCGTAAGATATATGAAACTTCAGAAGTTCAACTTGATGTATTTCTATATGTGGATAAGCCTCACTGCAACCCATCACCAGACTCAGGTAAAGCTGAGAGTATGGGAACATAAATTGACTCCCATCCTAGTATACATGAGCTTTTTATCTTTTTACTTTTTTGCTTTTTTGATTCTTGGACAATGCTTGACTATGCCCAGGGCTTACTCCTGGCTCTTCTCTCCTCACTCCACTCCTGGCTGGCCTCAGGATGCTGGGGGTCAAACCTGGGCTGGCTGAGTGCAAGGCAAGTACGCCCTAATCACTGTGCTCTCTCTCTCTGCTTCTGAGAGCTAGTGCACCTGAACTTAGAAGAGTCAGCTCACCACATTGGTCTTGAATATACTGTTTCTTACTAAGTCATACTTCTTTAAATTTATTCTGTCTTCCCCAGGACGGGCATGGAAATCATTTCTGACTGGTATATCACTGCTTGCTTTTATTTTTTTCTCTCAGAAACAAAGATCTTGATATTGAGCTTTTCCAAGAAAACCTAGTTGACCATGGAATAAAAGCGTGATAATCCGTGATATGGTTAACCCAGATTATCCTCATTTGAGGCCATGTGTCATATGCACTGACAGTGCTTCTCTCTGGAATCAGACTAGTTTTACATATTATCTGTTCTCTCTGAAGCTTTGTAATTTTAAGCAAACAGTTAACCTCTAAACCTGTTTCTTCTCCACTTAAATGGAGATGTCTCATAGAGTTTATTTTTACTTTATTTCATTTTGGGGCTACACTAGTGGTACTTGGGGACTGCTTTCAGATCTGTCCTCAGGGCAGTGCTGAGGGGACCGTGTGTTGTGGGGATGGGACCTGGGATGCG
>JAJIBD010021937.1:0-112959 GCA_021461705.1 Cryptotis parvus | reverse complement strand
GATATCATTATTTGCAGATGACATGATTTTATACTTAGAGAACCCTAAACTCTCCATGCAAAAATCTTAGAAACAATAAATATGTATAGTAGAGTGGAAGGGTACAATATAAGTACCCAAAAAGTCAGTGGCTTTCCTATATACAAATAAAGAAAAAGAAGAAAGGGATATTAAGAAAATGATCCCGTTCACAATTTTGCCACAGAAAATCAAATACCTAGGAATCAGTTTAACCAAGTGTGTAAAGGACCGCTTCAAAGAGAACTACAAGACACTGCTTCAAGGAATAAAAGAGGACACGAGGAAATAGAAACACATTCCCTGCTCATGGATGGGGAGAATTAACATTGTCAAGACGGTAATACTCCCTAGAGCTTTGTCACAGATTCAATGCAGTCCCTATAAGGATACCCATGGCATTCTTCAAAGAAATTGACCAAACACTCCTGAAATTTGTATGGAATAATAAACCTCCATGGATTGCTAAACTAATCCTTGGAAAAAGAAGATGGCGGCATCACCTTTCCCAACCTCAAACTGTACTACAAAGCAATAGTAATTAATACAGCGTGGT
The DNA here is from genome assembly GCA_021461705.1 of Cryptotis parvus. NCBI lineage: Eukaryota > Metazoa > Chordata > Mammalia > Eulipotyphla > Soricidae > Cryptotis > Cryptotis parvus. Next base: position 112,385 of record JAJIBD010021937.1, on the reverse strand, counting down.
ATTGGAATAAAAACAGACCTTGCTCTATGGAATAGAGTTGAGTATCCTGACACCCACCCTCAAAGACATGATTAGTTAATCTTTGATAAAGGTGCAAAGAGTCCAAACTGGAGTAAAGAAAGCCTCTTCAACAAGTAGTGCTTGGAAAACTGGACAGCTACATGTAAAAAAATGAATTTGGACCTGTGTCTAACGCCTTGCACAAAAAATCAGATGAAAATGAATTAAAGGTCTCACTATCTGACCTGAATCCATAAAGTACATTGAAGAAAATATAGGAAAAACCCTCCACGACATTGAAGCTAAAGACATCTTTAAAGGTGAAACACCATTAACAAAGCAACTAAAAGAAAAGATATAACATATGGGACTACATGAAACTAAAGAGCCTCTGCACCTCGAAAGAAACATGTTGAGTTCTTAACCTAGGTACACTAACTGCTGCATTCAGAGATGTTTGTTCCATTGAGAGTGAATGGAGCATCTGGAACTAGTATGTTTTTCATGAACATTGTTTAGTTGATATTCAGCTGTAGACCTACCTTTCCACATTCACAGTCAAAGTCAGCCAGCATTTGTGATTCTGTCTTCACAGCTGATTTCATCAGTAAAGAAGTGAACAGCACCCAACACAGACAAAGTCAGACCCGAACACCTGAAGAATCTGCCATCAGTACTCATCAATACACTGGCTCGGCTCATCACACACTACCTGTCTGAATGTAAGGTGCCCTCGCCCAGTGGAAAACCAGCAGAACAGTTATACTGTTCAATAAGGGAGATATCCAAGACATTGGCAATTATTGCCCCTTCTGACTGTTGTCTGTCATTACAAGCTGTTCACTTGAGTCATCATCCACAGGATTGGCAGAACATTAGATTAAGGACAACCATGCGAGCAAGTTGGCTTCCAAAAAAGGGATTCAGCACAACAGACCATATCCACACAGTAACCAAGCTCATTGAGGTTTGTGGGGAGTTCAAGATGCTGCTCTGTCTAACATTCATTGATCTAAAGAAAGTCTTTGTTTCTGTTGAGACAGAGCGGTCATCAAAGCCCTAGCCAAACAGGGTGTTCAAACCCAATACATCAAGATCCTTCATGAGCTGTATTATGGTTTCACCATAGGATCTCACTATTCTACAAGGAAGTGAGGGGTTTGGCAGCTTGATACCATTTCACCAAATCTCTTCAGAGCCCCCCTTGAGAATGTCATGCAGCAAGGTGAGTGAAGATAGGCGACATGCAACTATACCACCTCCGCTCGCTGATGACATTGTTATTGGGCTTCAAAGACAAATAAGATGCTTGTCTGGTTTGGAATATCATAGACAATTATTGGAGAGAAACACTTATAAAACACATTAACACAAACACATCATATATACATACATAACTAAACCTAGAAGTAATAGTAGAAGTAATATGTAGTAAAAGTAGAAGTAATAGTACAAGAAGTAATATGAAATAAAGTAGACAAGATGTATTGTGAAATCAACCTAAATATATTTAGTTTGTAACAGAATGCTTAGTGCTTTATATGAAAAATATAAAAAGAGATGGTGGTGCTAATTTTGAAGGCATAGTATGTACAAAGAAAAAGCTTATGGTCACCGAGTTTTATTTGCTCCTAAGCACTGTTTGTACAGCCATCATTTAAATCTTTCTCATAGAGTAGGTGAAATAAAGTTTCAATTTTAATCTTGGTTCAATAGTAAACTATATGAATCTAGAGATTTTCACCACAATTTCATTTCAAAGATATGTTTTGTCATTTGACACCTACTTTATATTATTTTACTCCATTTTAAGAAATATTAAACTTGAATAATTTGTAGGAGAACACTTTTTGAAGTATTGAATTATAATTTCAATTAAATTATATTAATTTAATGATATAAAATATACGACATATAATTTACCTATATGAAATAATGTTCTACCCGTGGCGTATTTGACATGCCAAATACCAGTAACAATTATAGACCTCATTCCCATGACTTGATGGAATGTTTTGCGGCTCTTTATGTTCCCGGAGTGGGCAGATGCCCTTGGACTATCTCGCCTGTGACATGACATATGGAGATGTTACTGGTGCCCGCTCGAGTAATCAATGATCTACGTGAAGTCAAGTGATCAAGAAATCAAGTAGGTATACTGTGTTGATGAGGATACTGGTATGTCAATTATATATATGGCATGCAATCAGGCATGTTGTGCAAACATTCAACCCTTAAAACAGAGTAGTTTTCCTATTGTAAAGCAATGTTACTTCGATTAAAAATAAAGACAAGAATAATCTGCCTCAAAATTGCTCTTTGTAAACATGATCAAGCCTCAGCACCCCAAATTTGTTCACATATGAAAACTGTGGATGCATGTGAATAACAAGGCTATATGGAAAACTTACCCCCTTACATAAGGCCATTTGGGAATAATATGGACATCTAAATTGGTATGGTATGACTTTAGTTGGGTGTAGGGGACAGCTATATTTTATATTGTGATTTTATGTTGGTGTTAGGATGAGAGAATTCTCAGGTAGCAATGTTACAGTGTGCTCAGTTTTTTTGATCACTGGCACAGAGCAAGAGGTTGAAAGCAGAGGACAGGAAATGCAATGGTTGAATTTCTTATAACTTGTTTTGAAAACAGTTCAGTATTAAATATATGTGCTTGTGGGGGGGAGCATGTGGCTGTGCATGTGTTTATAGTTAGGATTCATTCCCTGAAGAATATTAAATAATATACAACTTATAACTGGTGCAATGGAAAATTGTAAATGCATAAACAGATAGGAATCGAATAAATACCAAGAGGTATTGACTGACAAAGAAATAAAATATATATACATTGTTTGATTATGATTTTTCACTTTAATTAGAGATATTTGTAGTATTATAAATGCAGATGCTTCTGGTACACTGTAACATTGTCTACTCTCTAAAACATGATTGACATGAGATTGGCTAGGCCTAAAAAATCAAAAGCTAAAATTAACAGGAGTCTCAGAAAAATCAACATATAATTTGAAAAACTCTTCATTGAATAAGTCATAGTTGGCAATGCATAGTGGAAAGTTTAATATTTAACTTTATGCTAGGAACATATTTCCTGACTTCCTCTCTTTTGTAAATTTCTTTGCAAATATCAAATTTCAACCTATTTACACCTAAGTCACTGAAGCCTAAAAACATAAAAATATGCACAGAATGTTTGAAAGCAAGTTCATGTGGCAGGAAATACAGTTTTCATTGGTATCATAGATGCATTTCCTCCACCCCCCAAATAATCTAACTATATAGTGCAAATATTTTTGCTTCAAATATAATTCAGCACATTTTTTGATCTTTTAAACACACATAGCAGGCTAACAAGTTATTGTTCATTTCTGGATTTTAAACAGGATGTACTCTACAACAGACCCCTGCTTGAGGCAAAATTTAGTGTTCTTTTGTAATTTGTAGCCTTGGGACTTGGCAATGTAATACTTCCTACTCACTGTCACTATGTATTTGTGTATAGATTAATTACAATATAGCCCATTAAATGTCAAACAGAGTTGGGTAGTTTTCTAGGGCAGTAATGATGACAAGATTTTAAATTTCTGACTTCCTGAAAGAGGAGCTATTATTTTATGCCTGCCATGAATTTATATTTATTATACAATATCCCTGTAGCAAAGGGTCTATGGGAAAAATTTTTGAATATTGCTCATTTAAAAACTTTTAGCTTAGGCAGTAAATTACTATATAGTTGACAGCAGCCTTGATTTATACAGTTCCTTTTCCCCATGAGAGATGGTATTTTCATGCAGAAAAGCAATCAAGTTCATTTGAAAACCTTATTTCATAATGGAGTTGGAGAGACAGAACAAGGATTAAAGTACTTATATTGGGGCGGAGCAATAGCCCAGCGGGTAGGGCATTTGCCTTGCAAGCGGCTGGCCTGTGCCAGCACGGGTTCGATCCCCGGCATCCCATATGGTCCCCCGAGCACCGCCAGGAGTAATTCCTGAGTGCAGAGCCAGAAGAAACCCCTGAGCATTGCCGGATGTGACCCAAAAAAGCAAAAAATAAATAAATAAATAAATAAAGTACTTATATTGCATGCAACTAACCCCCAACTACATCTTCAGAACCACAGAATTCCTGAGAACTATCACAGCAATGCCTGGACACAGAGCCAGGAATAAGCCCTGCAAATTGCTGAGTATATTTCCAAAACTACATTTTTTATATCAAAGTATTGCATTATATGGATATATTCAACTTATCTCATCTTTAGTCAGTGTTAAACAGGTAGATTTATTTTAGTCATGTGTACTATAAATAATGCTTCAAATGTAATTTCTATTATTTTATGAACTTTAATGATTATATAATAAAAGTCTACGGCGGAATCTGGCAAGCTACCTGTGGTGTATTCGATTTGCCAAAAACAGTAACAATAATAGACCTCATTCCCAAAGAATGGAGACATTACTGGTGGCCATTTGAGCAAATTTTTGAACCACAGGAAGAAAAGTGATATAGGTGATAATAAAAGTATGAAACCTGCTTCTGAAAACCTTATCAGTTCCAAGGTGTGCATGCATTTAAATTATTTGATGAAATTTAGGTGACATCTGGAAGAATCTACACTCCATAGTACTCAGCCAATGAGGAACTTGGGGAGGGATTAGGAAATATAATACCTATTATGAACAGTTTGGGTATGCCTGTTTATCACCCACTCAATCTTGGAACACATAATCTATAGCTAGTAAAGCCTTTTATGATAATCTAAACAGGATGCTTTTCAAATTTATTAACATGCTTCTGCATGTTACAATTATGTTTTGTCAATTGGTTGTAAAATTGGTCTTGACATATACATTTTATTATCACTTGTATCACTTGTCTTCCCACTGTTCATCGATTTGCTCGAGCAGGCACCAGTAACATCTCCATACGTCCTGTCCAGAGCAGTTTAGCCCAATGTCATCTACTCACTCCAGGAACAGGAAGAGCCTCAAACATTCGGTGGTTATTGTTACTGTTTTTTGGCATATCAAATGCAACTCAGGTAGCTTGCCAGGCTCTGCTGTGTAGGTAGTACACTCTCAGTAGTAGGCTCTCATCTCATACATTTACAGATGAACCTCAACCGGGAGAGATTGGCTTTTCCCTTGGGTGGAGCTCTGAGGAGCTGTGGAGTCTAGATGTTGAAAATAACTAACATCATGGTATGGGGGGTTCCTGTGGCTTCTTCCAAGGCTCACTGGGATGACGTGGGATATGGCTTGAACCTGCCTAGAATTGTATTCAGTGTATAAATGTAAAAGATCATGGGAAGGACCGGGTCCTAACTTCCAGTATTATCTAAGACTATCTAAGCCAGACTGTTGCTAGTTTAGGTAGTTGGACACTGACATGGAGGTGGAAGAATGGGAGGAGCCCAAACCCCCATTCCAAGTCCAGCCAGTGTGGCCCCACCACAATATTTAATTTTATTAATTAGTCAAAATATTTATTCGAGGTTTGAGAGTTCTGGTTGTATGTATGTTTTCTCAACTGCAGACTATAAAGTGTAATAAATACTGTTAGCAGAAAGAAACAAGTAAAAGGTGCAAAAGAACCTTTAATGAGCAGATACCACAAATGCTTCCTTTTATATCCTTATTGAAAATCCTACAAGAAAATGAACTGCCCAGAACTTGTTACTTCTTAAAATTATTCAGCAGAAAGGAGATAATGCAAGAAAGCAAGCTGCAAAATTTAAAAATAGTTTCATTCAGGAGTGAATTCAGATTATTGAAGATGAAGCTGTTCCTTTTTAAAGTCATTTTTTCACATGTGCACATTTTGTTTTTAATGAGGACATTTACGTTTAATTGAAGATTATTTTAACTCTTTGGAGATTAATATCTTAGGCAGTTAAAAGTCTGTATTTCTATTCTGTCTACCCTTGACACCCAGAAAAAAGTACCCCCCCAAAAGGTGTAAACTGCCATTCTACACCTAAAAAATAATTCATTTTTTACTGGTAATTAATACAACTAAACAAAGATTCCTAGTGTCTAATAATGCACTCATGTCAGAATAAAACAATATTTAAATTATGATATAATAAATTAGTATGAAATTGATTTATATAAATGAAATTTAATCCAAATAAAAATTTCACCAGTTGTTTTCATCAATAACTTACTCCAAAAATTTAAGTTTAGACAAACATCTGCAAAGATTATATCCCAGAATGCAGTTGCAGGTTTATATTAACTGCATTCTGTTGTATAAACAGAATACAACAGAATGTATTAATCTCTTAATAAGAGACACACATGAAATATAGGGTAATGTTGACACATGGAGGGACAAGCTAACAAACGAGAAAGACGCGTAAGTACAGACTCACATTCACATTTACAAAGGTACTGCCTTTTCCTGCTGGAGCTCTTCAATGCCTGGCTGAAAACATTCTTCTGAGTAAGCAGAACTACATCATTTGAAATCCATTCAAAAGATTAATGAATTATTCACTCCGTACTAAAAAATTAATTCCATAGTCAAAGAACCAATTGAAGATCTAAATATGAAGGAAAGCAATAAAACTTTAAAAAGCTAATATAAGATACTTTATTAGTTTAGTTAGTAAGATTTTTTGGAACAAAAATATAGGTGAACTAACTACATCAGAATAAGCAGCTGATTTAAATATTTGTTTTGATTTAACTTTTTTTAGTTTTTAGAGATAATGCAGTTCCTAAATTTTTCAAAAATTAGGTTGACTTTAATCAATCATTATTGATAGATAAGAAAAGGATAAAATGCATAAAAGATTATCAGCATGCTTCATGAAAGTGAAAGAAATACCTAAGTAAATGTCACAAATTAAAATACATATATAAAAATAGGGATATTTAAAGAGCATAACCTGAATGGAAAATCAACATAGGAAAAGAACCTCACTCCTTAAACACAGAAACAATGTAATAAAAAGCTATAAAAGTTCATCATATCATCTGATAACTTTGCATTTATTTTATCATAAAAAAGAGTCAACCTGCCAAACATTGCTAAGAAAACAATGCAGGTATAATTTTAAGACATACAGATAGCAATATAGAAAAAAATTCAATTTAAAAAACTGCTATAAAAAGTCAAGCTGAATATTTGTATTCCAGATCTATCAGAATTTTGTGTGCATATAAAATCAGTAAATGACTTTTCATCCAATTTTTTCAGCAAAATTGGTTTATGATGACCTCAATTATCCCAACACAAATTCCAATCAACAACAAAACATATGATATGTAAAGTGTATTATTACAAAATACTAGTAATTAATCAATTCACCATTTATTATTGTTAAGACAGACAAATCTTTTAAAGAAAGTTTAGCAAATAACACCAACATCCTATCCCCAGCTAAAAGCATCTTAGCCAAAATAAGTTGAGAAATGCAGAAAAATAAAATATAAAATACTACCCACTTGTTTTGGTCAGAGAAATAGTAGCATAAAACCTGGTGGGACGTGAATTTTGGGAATGGATGATTGACAAAGACGGTGCACACTAATAATTTGGGCCAGTGTAGATAAAAGGCTGATTCAGGGTCAGAAGGAAATCTGAAAGGTGAGGGAGAAAAGAGAAAATGAAGGACTAAGACAGAAAATTTAGGTGAAATGAAGTTATGAAGTACACAAGTATTAAAAATAAGTTAATGGGAGCTGACAAAACTTAAAAAAAACTTGAAAAAAAGATAAGCAAAACAGAAGTCTAAAAGATATTAGAAAATTTAGAAATGAAACATTTGAAAGTATTTTCCTTCAGCATTTTCAAAACTTTAACAGAGCAGTAAAACCAATTACCTAAATTCTTCCTTCCTTCCTTCCTTCCTTCCTTCCTTCCTTCCTTCCTTCCTTCCTTCCTTCCTTCCTTCCTTCCTTCCTTCCTTCCTTCCTTCCTTCCTTCCTTTTCCTTCCTTCCTTCCCTCCTTTCCTCCTTGCTTCCTTGCTTCCTTCTTCTTTCCCTCCTTCAGCTTCCTTTCTTCCTTGCTTCCTTCCTCCCCATCCTTCCTTCCTTCCTTCCTTCCTTCCTTCCTTCCTTCCTTCCTTCCTTCCTTCCTTCCTTCCTTCCTTCCTTCCTTCCTTCCTTCCTTCCTTCCTTCCTTCCTTCCTTCCTTCCTTCCTTCCTTCCTTCCTCCCTTCCTTCTGTTTTTGTCTTTCTGTCACCATTCAGAGGTTCTATTGCCAATTGGTAACTCACTGTTCTCAATATTTTTGTTTACCTAAGTCATAAACTATAGTTAAAAAATGCTTAACCAAAATAAATAAAGGGCATTTCTGAGTCATTAAAATTCCTGCTATGGGCCTGATAGCATAGCAAGTAGGTGTTTGTCCTACATGGCACCAATCTGGATTATATCCTTATCACCACATGTGGTCCTGTGAGCACCACCAGAAATTATCCCGAAGCACAAAAACAGGATTAATCCCTGAGCTCTGCAGAATTTAGCCTAAAAAATTAAATAAGAAAATTAATTAAATTAAATTAAATTGCTGGTAGTAGTATATTTTATCTTTTAAATATTCAGTTTGGATTGTATTCGTTCCAATCAAGACATTTGAATAACAAAATAATTTTATTGACATTTACTTGTATATATTGCATTTTATAGGCCATTTGTTTTATTATCACTGAAATGGACTAATTTTCAACATCATTAAACAAAACTATTTTTCCTTTATATACTTCAAGTGTTAGAATACTTTGATTTTAAAGCTATAACTGGAGAACTTAGATAACTTTAATTTTACTACTAGGTAAAGTCCATCATTTAAAATCACCTATCACTGATTAAATTGTATTTGGATATTTAATAGTATATCTTACTAGAACCAAAATTATTATATGGTATTAAGTTTAATTTTCCTTAATACACTTAGAGGTTATGCAAATATTAAGCTTTGGGCGAATTTTAATGTGATCTTTTGTTTGAATCTTTTCTGGGCTGATGTACTCGTTGAATAGTATATCTTCAAGTCCCTAGAAGATGTCATTAAAGATTTAACAAAATCCTAATATCTTGTTATGAGAAGCACCCAGGACTGATGGTTCTAACCTCTGTTGAGAGAAGAATCAGCCCTAATGAGGCAGTGGGGTTTGTTTATTTTTCCAAGCCCAGAGGAAACACTCAAGTCAGAGAACCTGAATCTAGGTAAAATAGCAACTATATGCTCCCCCAGTGCTAGTTCTGCAGCAGAATTTTTATAGTTTTCTACTTTCCTGTGACTTGTGGGATGTGGCTTGTGTTTGTTCAATGCCTTGTGCTTATAAGGTGAAATTTCTAAGTTCTTGCATAAAAAAGTAAGAAACAGGGGGATATTGTTAGATCTGGAAAGTTGTTGTTAGTTAGGTTTTCTCACCCTATGGCAATGGAAAATAGAATAGAAAATGTTCATTGGTTCCTAACCTGGTATCTGGTTGATTCAGGCCAGCTTCGTAGCTATAAGGGAAACTAGTGCACACTAAATTATCCCTGCCACACAAGTGCTATCTCTTCTCACAGATGACTAAACTGTGCATCAGATTTCATTATTTAAGGCATGTCAAAAGTTCTTAGAAGATCCTAAATTTTGTACAAGTAAGGAGGGGTATTAGAAAGCAGTAGGTGTAAACAATCTTACCTAGGAAACAGTGCCACCATTTTTAAAATAGTTCATTTGAGACACATTCTCTATGTGGGAGTTTTGCTGGAATCTCAGCCTGAGCTTCTGTCTTCTGAAGAAGTCTATGCTCTCTCTTAAACACACAACACTTTCTTTCCCATATTTCTTCAAATAAAAGTACTGTTACTTATTTTAAAAAAGGAGAGAAGAAGCCACTCATATCATTTTCTCTCTTCCTTTGCAAATAAATCTACAATGTGTAATATTTGTTGACTTTAAAAATAAACATTTTTATTAAAAATAAAAGCACTAAAATATATTTGTCAGAAGCACATAAAGTCTATCCAAATTATAGAAAATTTATCAAGCTATGGAAACATGCTATTTATTTTCAGCATATTTTACAGTTTTGTATTTGAGAATATTTTGAATCTTTTCTATAAAGGAAGCACTTTATTTTCTAATACACTTAACTAACTTCCACCAGTGTTGAACTACATACATTAAAAATAAAAACAGACTTGTATTGCAGAGCCACTACCCGAAAGCTCATCTAACAACCCTGTTCCATAGAGGCATAAATAAACCTTGAAAGAAATCAACTAGCCACAAAAATTTTAGGATACCCTATCCTGGCTGAGACCATGGGGCAATCTTAGAAGCGGAGCAAGCACATTCACGCTCCAACAACTGCTGACATTACTCAAACTGGGCTGCTCAGTTAAATATTCTCGATTTTCTAGAGTGACATCTCCAATCCCCACAATCCTAGCATCCCGCTAGGAGATTTAGTAGCAATAAGCAATACTAAACAAATTATTGTGGGCCTGCTATGGGGACAGGCTTGAGGAGTAGTTGGGAAAATGGGGGCAATGGTGTAGAGAAGGTGAAAGTAAAGGTTGGGATTGGTGTTGAAATGTTGAATGCCTGTATCAAGTCATCATGAAAAACTTTGCAAACCATGGTGTTTAAATAAAGGGGAAATGTAAAGAAATAGACTACAAAACGTAAATACATAAAATTAAAACAAAGGACTGAAGAGACCAAATATGGTGATATAGATTTGTAATAATGGTTACACAACTAATTGCATTTAAAGCTACAGAGGCCATTTAATTATTAAGGTAACATAAAGTCATTTTGTAAGAATTGTTTTTGCTATGTGAACTTGTGGCTCAATATAAATTTTGAAAATTGATAACGTTCTCTGAACAATGCTTATGTGGCAGGTACTCTGATAGTAAAACTAATTATATTGCATTTATTATAAGACACATGTATCATTTCATTATACTAGAAGGATATTGAAATATGGAGAGATTAATTTAATTATACCAGAATCAGACAGCTAATAAGTGGTTAAACGTTGATCATTCTCCAAAGCATTTTTTTCAATAATTTTTCATCACATATATGACCTGAGAAAGAGATAAACATGAAAAATATTCTTCACTGCTGATATAGAATCATATTGTTAGTGGTTCTAAATGTTTATTTTATTCATTAACTCCAACACATGCTTGAATTGTATTCCACTTCATCCACAACCCACTAAAAGCTATTTCTTTGTATAGATACCCATGCTAATACTTTGTTTTTGTATAATTACCTTCTGAGATAAGTATTTATGAGAGACATTTGCATTAGTTCTAGACAAATTTTCACATTCTCAAAACTCAAAATAAATAGATGAAAGTTTTTCAGTCACATGGAACTTACACATATTCTTCAAGTTATGCAGTATACATAAGTATTCAAAAAACATAATACATGTAGCACTCAACATTAATCTTAAAATGTGTCTTAATTAGTTTGAACACATAAACATGAATCAGAATTGTTATTGTCCTCTAAGACAATTTAACAAGATTAAGTAAAATGTTATGCAAAGTATTTAATTCCCATTCATAGAGCCTAAATATTGTAATAATGTATTTGTAATTCCCAGATAAAATATTAAAATGCAAAAGATAATGCAGCAAAACAAGGGGCCAGGAAGACAGGCCCACAGTTTGAAGCTTCCCTCAAGTCTGTGTGGGACAGAGGGCAGTTAGGATAGAGAAGGAACTACCAAGACAATAGTAATTGAATCTGATTACTCTGGACAGAGCTCAGTGATGAAAGCAATTATAGGAATACACATGATAATCTTTAATCATCTACAAACCATAATGTCCAAAATAAAGACAGACAGAGAGAGAGAGAGAGAGAGAGAGAGAGAGAGAGAGAGAGAGAGAGAAGAAAAGTGCCTACCGTAGAGGCAGGTGAGGAGTACTTGGGAGGGTAACCTAGACACTGATAGTAGGAAATGTGCACTGGTGAAGGAATGGGTGTTGGAACCTTGTATGACTAAAACTCAATCATGAACAAATTTGCAATTGTATATCTAATGTATTTTCAATTTGATTGAAAATAAAGATATTCAAATATAAAAAGCAAAAAGCACAAAAATAAATATTTTACAAAAAACTTCATAATGAATTGCGAAAGAGGTAAGTTAACACTACTGTAACTGTGCAACCTAAACAGGATAAAAATATTTTCCTTATTTTTTAAATTGTTTTTACTGGTTTTGGCATATATAATACAAGTCTGACATCTTGCCAGGCTCTGCCCTGAGGGGTGGGATACTCTCAGTAGCTTGCTGAGTTCTCTGAGAGGGGTGGGTAGAATATTCTTTGTAATTTACATATGAATCAAGAGGTGGAGAAGCGGCTCCTGCAACAGGGAGAGCTGGTAGCAGTTTTGCCTGGTGCATTCGTGTCTATGGTTTAAGCATTCCTGGGCTTGAAATACTTTCCTCTGTAGGTTGGGTCTCTGACAAGCCAGGTTTGAGATTAGCTTAGTCTCTTGGGTGGAACACTGATGAGCTGTGGAGTTTGGATGATGAAAAACGCTGCCAGTATGGTGGGGGGTTCCTCTGGGTTCTTCTGAGGTTATATTTAGATAGTGGGCTAGGGCCAGAAGTCACTCTTTGTCCCTGACCCCTCGTGGTCAGTGGGGAACAGGGAGTGCAATGGGGAGAGCTGGTAGCAGTGATGCCTTCTGTATCTATGCCTCAACTATGAGTTAACTTTGAACATGATATTGTCTTAATAAAACAATACAATTTTGAAAATGAAAATTGGAAAAATAGCACAATGGGTAGGATGCTTGCCTTGCACACAGCCAAGCAGGGTTGATCCCCAGCATTCCATATGGTCCCAAGCACCACCAAGATTAATTCTGAGTACAGAGCCAGGAGTAAGTCATTTCTGGTTTAAGTCCTTTAAATATCTACTAAAGCTCTTTCTCGAAAGAGCTATGCTAGGAATATCATGTCTCACTCAAGAGAGAGAAAAAACCTGGAGTTCCAACCTCCATCAGTGATCGAGAGACAGGGACATTGTCTTGTTTTCCAAGTAGTCCAAAATCAGATGGGCTAGTCAGTTAATGCAATTTGGAGACCTCGCTGGGATATCAAAGATCACATGACTGCCCACCTACAAGATGGTAGGACTTCTTCGTCAAGACCTGAACAAACCATTTGAGGCTCTTTGTATTCCTGGAGTATGCATATGCTATTGGGTTACACTGGCATGTGATAGGGACAAATGCAAATGTTACTGGTGCCCACTCGAGCAAATTGACAAATAATGGGATATCGAGAGATCAAGTGATCTTTTAAAAAAGGTAAATAAAATTAGTTTAACTCTTGATTGATGAATATAAAACTATAGTATCTATATAAGAATATAATATAGTATAAACATATGTCTCAATAAAATTTATATAAAAGTAAATTAACAGCAAAATATATGGTTATTTACTCAGACTTGAACATTTAAATAAATATGTAATATATTAGAATTGCCTTCAAGAAAAAAGCAAAAATTACAATTGATTTTGTTGTTGTTATTTTGCATTTGTTGTTGCTTTTGGTGCACTAAGAACATTTTCATTGGGGCCGGAGCGATAGCTAATCAGGTAGGGCGTTTGCCTTGCACGGCCGGGCCTATGCCGGCCTGGGTTCAATCCCCGGTATCCCATATGGTCCCCCGAGCACCGCCAGGAGTAATTCCTGAGCACAGAGCCAGGAGTAACCCCTGAGCATCGCCGGTGTGACCCAAAAAAGCAAAAAACAAAACAAAACAAAAAAAGAATATTTTCATTGACATTTATTTAGAATGTCATGAGGGGACAGAAATGCAGAAGTACATGTTGGAAAGAGAACTCTGGTTGTCCAGAATGGAAACAAGTGAAGAAATACAGCCTTTGACATCCATAAGCAAGCAAGATCCATTTTCAAGGGAGAACAGGGACTTGAAAAACAAGGATTTATGTGGTGAGTTGTTGGAGATAAATAAAAAAATAATGGAAGGATGAACATTTAATCTATAAATAACTTTAACGCTTGAATTATATAAACTATAAATAAAGATGTTTCTTAAAGCTACATGCTTTGAGGTTCAAAACCTATTTCAAATTGTTTAATAGAATTCTTAATGGGGTTAGAAAAAATAGCACAATGGGTAGGACACCTGCCCTACATATGGTTTAACTTCGCTGAATCCAAACATTCCCCTGAGTGTATCAGGAATGAATCCTGAGTGCAAAGCCAAAGAGTAACCACTGAGCAGTGCAAATGCTGCCCAAGAAACAAATAAAATAATATTTTTTTGCTTTTTTGGGTCACACCTGGCACTGCTCAGGGGGCTACCCCTGGCTCTGAACTCAGGAATTACTTCCTGGCGGTGCTCAGGGGACCATATGGGATGCTGGGGATTGAACCCAGGCTGGCACAGGCCGGCCTCGTAAGGCAAACTCCCTACCCGCTGGGCTATCGCTCCAGCCCCTAAAGAAAATAATTTTATTTAGTTAATAATCTTAAAGCTGTTTATAAAGACAAAATACTTACATCCAACTTGTCTGATTACAAATATTATTCACTATTAATTTCAGAAAATTCCATTATTTATTAAATTCTATAGATTTATTCATTTTATTTTTTTCACTTTTTCCTTAACATTAAATGTAAAGAAAGATCATGGATAAGTGGACAATGTTATTATTTTTAGTTCATGGTTGGAGCATTATTTTCTATTTTAAACAACATGGGGTATAGTTTAAAAACTTAACTATATCATAAAAGTATAAGTTACGGTTTTGCTGCAAAGTGTCCTTTGAAAAGTTCATCATAATGATTACAGATGCTAAGATCTTCAACAAATTACTAGCAAACAGAATCCAAAGACTCACCAAAAAGATCATACATCATGACCAAGTAGGATTCATTCCGGGAATGCAGGGATGGTTCAACATTTGCAAATCAATCAACATAATACATCATAACAATAAGAGAAAAAATAAAAACCATATGATTTTATCAATAGATGCAGAAAAAGCATGTGACAAGATTCAGCACCCATTCATGATTAAAACCCTCCCGAAAATGGGAATTGAAGGAAGCTTCCTCAAGATAGTCAAAGCCATCTATCAAAAGCCCACAGCGAGTATCATTCTCAATGAGGAAAAATTGAAAGCCTTCCCTTAAGATCAAGAACACTACAAGGTTGCCCTCTCTCACCTCTTTTATTCAATACAGTACTGGAAGTACTCCGCCATAGCAATCAGAGAAGAAAAAGGACATTAAGGGCATCCAGACAGGCAAGGAAGAAATCAAGTTATCGTTATTTGCAGATGACATGATATTATACTTAGAGAACCCTAAACTCTCGACCCCAAAACTCTTAGAAACAATAGATATGTATAGTAGAGTGGCAGAGTACAAAATCAATACCCAAAAGTCAGTGGCTTTCCTATATAAAAATAACGAAAGAGAAGAAAGGGATATTGAGAAATAGATTCCATTCACAATTGTGCCACAGAAAATCAAATACCTAGGAATCAGCTTAACCAAGTGTGTAAAGGACCTATATAAAGAGAAATACAAGACACTGCTTCAAGAAATAAAAGAGATACGAGGAAATGGAAACACATTCCCTGCTCATGGATGGGGAGAATTAAC
This sequence comes from Cryptotis parvus, assembly GCA_021461705.1. Classification (NCBI taxonomy): domain Eukaryota; kingdom Metazoa; phylum Chordata; class Mammalia; order Eulipotyphla; family Soricidae; genus Cryptotis; species Cryptotis parvus. The sequence continues at coordinate 96,722 of JAJIBD010021937.1, read as the reverse complement.
ATTGTCAAGATGGTAATACTCCCTAGAGCTTTGTACAGATTCAATGCGGTTCCTATAAGGATACCCATGACATTCTTGAAATAAGTTGACCAAACAGTCCTGAAATTTGTATGGAATAATAAACCCCAATGAATAGCTAAAGCAATCCTTGGGAAAAAGAAGATGGGAGGCATCACCTTTCCCAACCTCAAACTGTACTACAAAGCAACATTAATTAAAACAGCATGGTACTGGAATAAAAACAGACATAGGACCTATGGAATAGAGTTGAGTATCCTTACACCCACCCTCAAAGAAATGATCGGTTAAACTTTAATAAAGGTGCAAAGAGTCCAAACTGGTGTAAGGAAAGCCTCTTCAACAAGTGGTACTGGGAAAAGTGGACAGCTACATGTAAAAAATGAATTTGGACCTGTGTCTAAAACCTTGCACAAAAATCAGATCAAAATGGATTAAAGATCTCAATATCAGACATGAATCCATAAAGTACATTGAAGAAAATATAGGAAAAACCTTCCATGACATTGAAGCTAAAGACATCTTCAAAGGTGAAACACCATTAACAAAGCAACTAGAAGAAAAAGATAAACATATGGGACTACATGAAACTAAAGAGCTTCTGCACCTCGAAAGAAACAGTGACCAAGATAGAAAGACAGACCACATAATGGGAAAGAATATTCACCCAATATCCATCTGAGAAGGGGTTAATATCCAGGATATATCAGGCACTGGTACAGCTATATAAGAAAAAACAGCCAACCCCATTTAAAAATAGGGAGAAGAGATGAACAGAAACTTTGACAAGGAAGAAATTCGAATGGACAAAAGGCATATGAAAAAATGCTCATCATCACTAATCATCAGAGAGATGCAAATCAAAACAACAATGAGATATCACCTCACACCACAGAGAATGGCCCATATCCAAAATGGTAAGCAACAAGTGCTGGCGTGGATGCGGGAAAAAGGGACTCTCATACATTGTTGGTGGGAATGTCGACTTGTACAACCTTTCTGGAAAACAATATGGACATTCCTCCAAAGACTAGAAATTGAGCTCCCTTTTGACCCAGCCATACAACTCCTGGGAATAAACCTTGGGAACCAAATACACACAGTGGAAACACAATCCACACTTTTATTTTCATAGCAGCACTATTCACAATAGCCAGAACCTGGAAACAACCAGTAAGCCTGAAACTTTATGACTGGTTAAATAAACGATAGTACATCTACACAATGGAATACTATGCAGCTTTCAGGAAAAATGAAGTTATGAAATTTGCCTATAAATGGTGGACATGGAAAGGATTATGTTGAGTGAAATTATTCAGAAGGAAAGAGAGACACATATAATGACTGCATTTATTTGCATGACATAAATATATCAGGTGGTCTTACCAAAAGTGGAAATTACTGCAAACGTGAGGGAGTCAGAGGTTCAGTAAGACAGAGAAGGGAACATGTGTGAATAAATGTTGAAAGGGCTGATACCAACATAGAACTGAGCATTAAATATGGCAAAAAATGCACATGGTGGCTTCCAAGTGTATGTAGTGCAACCCACAATGTGTAGGAGACAGAAGGGAGAGAGAGGGAGAAAGAAAAGAGATAAGGAACCTACCATTTAGGCAGGTTATGGGAGGGGGAGGGAATTGGGAACATTGGTGGTGTTATATGGGCACTGATGGAGGGTGGGTGCTGGAACACTATGTGACCGAAACCTCCAATCATGAACAAAGTTGTAATTGTATATATCACGGTGGTATAATAAAATGCTTAATTTAAAAAAAAAACATGCAAAAAAAACAAAGTAATAAAAAAAAACTTAAAAAAAGAATATGTATTGATGTGAGGATGGAGTCAAACAATGATGTTCTAGAAGCCTAAAGCTATGGAAACAAATGCTCCCCAGCCCCCAGAGAGGACAAAACATTGAATTTTGAAGTTCATCCAAAAAATACGGTAGCCTACTTTCAAAAAAAAGTTTGTTTTTAGTGCATTTACAATGTGTGATGCTCCATTATAATAAAAACAGTATAATAAAAAGAGAAAGTCTTAATTTCAATAATGACAGGAACATTCATTACTGCTTCATTGTAAAATATTTTAATACATGAAAACTTCATACTGATAAAACATCTAATAAAGCAAGTAACAAAACAAAAGGGTAACTTAAAAGTGAAACTCATTAAATTCTAGGAAAACAGCCCAACTATTGTTTGTACCACTTCTATTCAATATTGCACTGCAGTGTCAGGAGAGTATAAGAAGATAAAATTAAAACCAAAATAGAGACAAATAACAGCAACAGCAAACCCACTACCCATCACTAGCACAACCACCCCTTTCAAAAACAAAAGCAATTGGTAAAGAAGAAAATATTTTTCCCAGAAATGAAATAATGTATAGTTAAATCTAAAGGACATTTTAAAGAATACTAAAAATATTTGAAGTTATTAAGTTATGGTTATAATGTAAATCTACAAATCAATTGCATTACTTTATGTATAGTGACATTTTAAAATTGAAATTTTTAATAACAAAATTATTCCAATCTTAAAGTTTTGCTGTTTTGCTTTTGGGGGCATACCTGGCAGTGCCTAAGGCTTCTTCCTGGCTCTGCATTCAGTGATGACTCCAGAAAGGACTGCATTCAGTGATCACTCCAGCAAGGACTGGAGACTTATGTGGTACTTGGGATCATATCCTGGTTGGTCATGTGAAAGGCAATGCCTACACACTGCGTTATCATTCTGAGCATCTTATCTGAAATTTTAATTGTGGCCTGGCCTTGTACTAATGTTGATAATTTTCAAATGAGTTTTCCTGATAAGGTCATTCTGTTATTTAAAAGTGTTATTTGAAGGCATGGAATGCCTTCAAAAGCATCGAAGAAAAAGCTAAAAGGACAAGGAACCTCTGGCTCCTGGCACATCTCTTCAACTCCACCATTCTCCCTGCATTAACATACTCCTCAGAGACCTGGGCCCTATGAAAGCAGGATGAGAATGCTATTCAGTTCTCCCCAAAGAGGAATCGAAAGAGCTATGCTGGGAATATCATGCCTCACTCAAGTGAGAGAAGGAATCTGGAGTTCCGACCTCTGCCACCATTCCAGAGTCAGGAACTACGCTGTCTTGTTTGCCAAGGTTTTGGAAATCAGATGGGCTGGACATATAATGCTATTTGGAGATGACTGCTGGACTAGAGTTGTTACCAACTGGATCCCACAAAAGATCACATGGCCACCCAACTACAAGATGGTCTTACTTCTTCGTCAAGACCATGAACAGTTTTAGGATCTTCATATTCCTAAAGCAACCATAAGTCATTGGGCTACACTGGCACGTGATAGGGTCAAATGGAAATGTTACTGTCGCCCACTCGATAAAATCGATGAACAACGGGATGTCTGTGATCTAGTGATCTAGTAATCTAGTTATTTAAAGTACAGAAGGATATACACACAGCTGAAGGGTGAAAAATAAAGAAATATGCTTAGCAGCACGTTTTGGGGGGAAAATTACTGGTAGTAATAAGAGAAATAAAAGTTAAATGGGCAAGTTATTTGCCCTCATTAAATAAATCAATACTTGGACATAGTCAGGGTGATACTCAAGTGGAAATATGTAAATACAGCCGATATCCCAACAAAAGAAAAATTCCATTTATTCATTCATTTATTTTTATTTTGGAATTACACCTAGCAGTTCTCTCTGCCCCTTGAGGAGTTGCAGGTGTGGCCCCAGTGACCAGCTTCATCAGCAGGTGTCCGACAGGACACAGGGTTATCTGTCTTCACCCAGGGCTCTGCCCCTTGGGCCTTGGATGGCTGATGGTCTGACATAGAAAAAGACTGGGCCACTGGGCCCTGGGATGAACCCAGATCCAAGCCACAGCCTGGCAAGCTACCTATGGTGTATTCTATATGCCAAAAACAGTAACAATAATGGACCTCATTCCAAACAAATGGAGATGAGGCACACGCTTGAGCAAATCCATGAACAAGTTCTGTGCTAAAGGATCACTTCTGGGAATACTCGGTGGATCATTCAGTGACAGAGATTGTGCCAGGTCAGCTGCTGCAAGGCCAGCATTTACCTCCCATTTTACACTTTAGGACCCCTCTCCAGAATAACTTTATATTATACATTTACATAAGGGTCTTCGACCTATTAGCATAAGTATTATTTTTATTAACAATCAATGATGCCTAAATGGGATTAATATTATCAAATATTTTAAGATATATCAAACAAATTAAGGTGAAAACAGTTAACATAGACTGTCTAAAAGCTTTTAGACAGATAATAGCATTTAGACAAATAGAAAAATTTGTTATTTTTCAGAATATTCAAGTAAATGTGCATTTTACTTTTAAAGAGATTGCTGATAACATAATTTAAAAGGGTTTGCTTGTAAAGTAATTTATTGCACTTTTTAGCTAGGGTACAAAATACTGAATTTCTGGGTACCTTTTGGTGTATTTTAAAGAAAAAAATTAACAAACCATTGAAAAAATTTAGGGACTGAGAAATACTACAGTGGGTAAGGCACTTGCCTTTCATGCAGTTGACCTGTGTTTAATCCACAGCACCCAGTAGAGTTTTCTGAGACCACAAGTGGTCCCGAAACAGAGCCAGGACTAATTCTTGAGCTTTATGATATGTCCCAGATAACACTGGATAACTTCAAGTTGTCTTTAAAAATCACTGGGGCCAGAGAAATAGTTCAGAGGATAGGGAGCTTGCCTTGCATACAGCCAAAAAGGATTCAATACCTAGCACCCAAATTAGTGCCCCAATCTTCATTAGGAGGGATTCCTGTGGACAGAGCCAGGAGTAAGCCCTGAGCATAGGGAGTATGTGGCCCCAAAGCAAAAACATTTTTTTTAAAGATGCTTACTGTGCCAGAGAGATAGAATAGCAGGTAAATATTGTCTTTAATGTGGACTAGAAGAGTTTTATCCCACAAACTCCATATTTGGTCCCAAAGTCTACCAGGAATGATCCTTAAAAGCATAGCCAGGAGTAAGTCCTAAGCATAATCAAGTGTGGCCCCAAAACAAAACAACAAAGAAAAAAATTTAAATTATGCTAACTAATCTTTGCTCACTTTCAATGTTTCTATGGTACTAATCGGTTAGTAAGGCTGAAAACAAACATAAATCTTTAAGGCAAAACAGTACTGGATATTACAAATTTGATGTTTCTATTTTTAAAAATAAGAGAATATAAGAAAAACAAAATGTAATATAAAACAACTATTTTTTATATTTTCCCCTTCTCTCAAATTTGTAAAATATATTTGCCTACATTTGTATGATAAATTGGAAATAAAAGTACAACCAAAATTTTCTAATTTTCCATTCCTATGTATAATACCAAAAAACGAATAGGTAGGGCTGGAGAGATAACAATACAACAAATGTAATACAGGAAGAGGGCAGGCTGGAGACATAGTACAGCAGGTGTGGCACTTTTCTTCCACATGGCCAACCAAGGTTCAGCCCTCAATTCCTCACACACCAAATAGTTTCCTAAACCCCACCAGGAGTGATCCCTGAGTGGAGAGCAAGAAGTAAGATTTGCTATAGGTAATAGCTTAACTCAAATTCACAAAACATTGACTTTTGTCTTTAATTAATAAGACCTGTTTTTTTTAACTGAAATTTCCCTAAAGACATTTAGGGTTTATCATATAAGTCTCTTTGTGTATATTCAAAGCTGAATTCTAAGCCGGCATTATCATTTCCCACAATTAGTAGAATACTGGTATATATTTATATGCATTAATGAATACAGTCATTCTGTATCTGTCCTTTCATTGTAATTAATTTCACTCTGCATGTTAATCTCCATGTCCATCCATTTGCAGTCAGATTTCATCTTTTCTGACAGCTGCATAGTATTCCACTGTGTAGATGTATCAAAGTTTCTTGATCCACTCTTCTGTTCTCTGGCACTTAGGCTGTTTCCAGATTCTGGCTATCGTGAATAGAGCTGGGATAAATATAGAAGTGCAGATAGTGTTTCTATTGTGTGTTTTTGGGTCTTCAGGGTATATTCCCAGGAGTGGTATGGCTGGGTCAAATGGGAGATCAATATCTAGTTTTTGGAGGAATGATTATATTGTTCTTCAAAAGGGCTGGACCAATTGGCACTCCTACCAACAGTGGATGAGAGTTCCTTTTTCCCCTCATCCATGCCAGCACTGGTCGTTCTTGCTGTTTTCAATGTGTGCCATTCTCTACACATTTCTACCTGTGTTATTATAAGGGTCTTGTTATAAACCTCTCAGTAGAAGATAAACATTTATAAGTGTTCATATAAGATACTACTTATAGACTACTTACATTGTGGAATACTTATATTGTAGACTACTTATATTGTGAGAATACTTATATAGTGGACTCACTGAACTAATTTTGCTTATATTTACTCTAGAATTGTTTATTTAGTACTTAATGGTTAATTAATGGTTAATTTTATATACTAATCAGATTGTTCCAATTGATACCCAAATATATGGTTAAATATAATCCTTACATGTGCTTATGGATGTGTTTCCAGAATTATCATTGCAATTCCTCAACAGACTAAAGAAAATGAAATGTACCAATTATAACTGCCTACAATCTAATCCTATGAGAGCCTGCTAACCCAAAAAATAGATGAAAAGTTGAATCCACACTTTATCTGTTAGACTGGGACATCAATCTCACATTCTTTCTTCTTCTTTTCTTAGACCTTCAGATATGAATCAGTTTCTATTAATTTAATTTTCTCACTCTTTTAACTATGCTACCAGCTTTCCAGGTCCTTTAGTATGTATTGGACACAGTATTCACATTATGTGAACTATGGTAGAGTTGTAGGAATATTTTGGCAAGGGCCCTGATTAGTACAGGATGTAAAAGATAATGGCAATATAATATGATAAAAGATAAATTTACTAATTTTGAATCATATAGTTAGAGAAAAACACTGTAGGAAAGAAAAAAATTCATTGCAGGGATAGATATCATGAATACAGACAAAGTAATATATAATTAAAACTTTGGCAATTAAAATGGTAGGAAACATTGCGGGAAGTCGGATATTGCAGGTTGGGAGATGCTAAGTGATCTTTAAATTAAATTAGATAAAGGAAATTGTATTATTAGGTAAGATTTCTTGTGTATAGATATATTCATTGGGTAAAAGTTTATTTTTTATTTAAAAAAAGTTTTTTAGAACACTAAGCAGAGCTCAGGGCTTACTCTGAGCTCTGTGCTCAGGGATCACTCCTAGTAGGAGTCAAGGGACCATATGAGATTTCATAGATTGAACCAGGCTAGGGTAGGGTAATACAAGACCAACACGTTACCCACTCTCTCTAACCAGGTGGTCGCATAGTTCTAAACTTGTTGAGAAACTGGAAGTACAAGCATATGTTCTTGTGTATACTGAGTGCAGAGTGAGGTTGATGAAAGGACAGATCCTTATACAACTGGTAAAAAATAATTTTCCATCAAGTATAACACTTGATAGAATTTGATACACTTGATAAGTAAAAACTTGACAGACAAGTATTGATTTTTTTTAGATTATTAGAGCAAGATGGCACTGCAGTAGTTGGGCTGATATAAGGAAATATGTTAGAGTCCATTGGTAGGAAGATAATATTCCAGATAATATTTGATAGTTCTATGAAATAGATTCTTTCTTCTGGGGTAGCTGGCGTGGAAGTGGAGGAAAGGGCAGAGGAGCCCAAATCCCTGCTCCAAGTCCAGCCAGCGTGGTCCCTCCCCCACACGTGTGAGCAAACCCTAGGCACAAAGTTGGACACAGCCAGAGGCTGGCTGAACCCCCTACCAACCACTAAAGGTCAGTCATAGTTGGTACTAGATGTTAGGATCAGGTCCTTCCAAGGATCTTTCACATTTATACACTGTATACAGTGTTAGGCAGGTTCTAGTTGTTATCCTTCATTCCAGTGAGCCTAGCAGGAAGCTAGAGCAAGCTTTACACCATGAGGTTAGTAGTTTTCAACATCCAGACTCCACAACTCCTCAGATCTCCACCCATCCAAGAGAAAACCTGATCTTTCCTCTTTGAGTTTTATCAGCAAATGCTCAGGATGAGAGCCTTACTGAGAGTATACCACATACATGGCAGAGCCTGCCAAGCTACCGGTGTTTTATTTGATATGCCAAAAGCACCAGTAAAAATTATGGACCTTATTCCCATAACCTGAAGGAATGGTTTGAGGCTTTCATTTCCTAGAGCAAGGAGATGCTCCTGGGGTACAGTTGCTTGCAACAGGACACATAGAGATGTTACTGGTGCCTGCTAGAGCAAATGGATGAACAACGGGAAGACAAGTGATACAAGTGATGAAATAGATTGAGCAATAATTTGAAATTATTATGTAGTAGATTTGATGCATTTCAGTAAGTCATCTAGTGGCATGTTGAATGCAGAGAATGGTTAGGTAAAATAATTTTTTATGTGAGTGGCCAGATACATATTATTTAATGAGAAAAAAAGTTATGGTGCTGGGCCAGAGTGATAGTTCAATGGGTAAGGCATTTGCCTTATCAGCAAATGACCTTCCCCTTGATCCCCAGTGTTGCAGGACTCCTCTAAGAGCCTCTGCATCCGCTCTGAATTGCCTACTGCAAATCACTTTGTAGATAAGGGGTAGTCTAAATGTGGCAGTTTATCTGACCATGTATTCTATACTAGCTGGTATAAATAGTCTCTCATGCTACCACAATCATTATGGGACTAGTTGGATCCTACCAGCATATTTGCCTGGCCACGTTGGATCCCTGAGTAATTAGACGAGAGAGAAATGCTGTTTGCCTCCAAGCAAGCAAGCATGGTTCCCTGATAACTCAAAGGCAACTAAAATACAAAACTACCGTGAAGTAGACGAGACTCTTGTGAAGGCTTGGAGAAATATTTAACTGGCATTAGTGTTAGTCTTTGGTACAGAGACATGCCATCTCAGAAACACCCTTCCCTACTCTATAAAGGCATTTACAGGCAGATCTTGGCTCAAAAAATTAGCTTATAATAGGGCCTAGGTGAGGTGCTGGGAGAAATTACCTGAGGGTATTTGATCCTCCCTGCCAGAGGAAGTTACATTTAGCTTACAGCTCCTCCCAGCTCTGCTAGGAGGCTTTTAATTACCTCTGGGTCCTTGTAAACAGCCAGAAGGTCTCCTGAATTTGCTACATTTCTATAGAGCTATTTTCCTGTTTTCATCAAGAAGCCCAGCCCAGAATGGTCTGGGCTGGGGAGTTTGGGCGGATTTCTAGCTATAAAATAAGCTGCAACAAGAAAAGAAGCTCTCTTTTTTCTCCCTTTTTGCCATTTCGGCTTCCCTTGGCATTTTGCTTCTCCCGTCTCCTTCCATTCTCTGTTGGGCCTCAACACGTGGTGGCAGCCAGCTAGGCCTACAACTGGCTGGGGCCTAGCTGGGAACCCAGAGTCCGGAGGTTTTCCCTGCTCTTGGATTGTATATTGGAACCTGTGGTAGTAAAGTCCTTTTTAAAACTGCATCAGATTCCTGAGTCTTCATTCATTCCCCCCCGGCCGAAGTAGAAGGGAACTCACTTCCCGCACTGTCAGGGGACCCTGGTGGTGTTCCCCGACATCCCAGCATCCCATTTGTCTCCCTAGCACTGCCAGGAGTAATTCCTGAGTGTAGGGCCAGGGAGTAACCCCTGAGCATCACCATGTGTGAACCAAAAAGCCTTCCAAACCATCGAGAATAAAAGTAACATGAACATCGTTCTTTGCACATAGTGTTAATTTATGCAATTATTACATTTATGTATATACCTCATACTAAATGCTATAATTTTAAAGTTATTTAAAGAGAGGAAACTATACAATGGAACTGGATGAGAATTCTGGAAATATCCCAAATTTGAATATATATGTATTGTATCACTTCTCTTGTATCACTTGTCTTCCCATTGTTCATCAATTTGCTCAAGTGGGTGCCAGTAATGTCTCCATTTGTTCGGAATGAGATCCATTATTGTTACTGTTTTTGGCATATTGAATACATCACGGGTAGCTTCCCAGGCTCTGCTATGGCTCTGGGTTCATCCCAGATGGCCCAGTCTTTTTCAGACAAGATCGGGCGCATTCAGGATGGTATGGCCGTAGACGTGGCCCAGTCTTTTTCTATGTTAGACCATTAACCATGCAGGGCCCACAGGACAGAGCCCTGGGTGTCGACGTCCTATCTCCTGTCTTCCACCTGCCCACACAGCCTGACACTGCAGCCATACCTGCAACACCTTGAGGGACATTATCCACAAATAAACCCTCTTTATACTGCTTTGTTGCAGGACACCTAAAAGCCTAGGCCTCTGTATTTGCCCTGGATTGCCTCCTGCAGGCCACTTCATAGATCAGGGTGTAGTCTCAATGTAGCAGTCTTATCTGACCATGTATTTTGTACTGGCCGGTATAAATATTCTCTCATGCTACCACAATCATCGTGGGACTAGCTAGATATTACCAGCATATTTGCCTGGCCATGTTGGCTCTCTAAGTAATTAGACCAGAGAGAAATGCTGTTTGCCTCCAAGCAAGCAAGCATGGCTCCCTGGTAACTCAAAGGCAACTAAAATACTAAAGTACCGTGAAGTAGACGAGACTCTTGTGAAGGCTTGGAGAAATATTTAACTGGCATTAGTGTTAGTCTTTGGTACAGAGACATGCCATCTCAGAAACCCCCTTCCCTACTCTATAAAGGCATTTTCAGGCAGATCTTGGCTCAAGTCATTAGGTGAGGGTGCTGGGAGAAATTGCCTGTGGGCATTTGATCCTTCCTGCCAGGGAAGTTACATTTAGCTTATAGCTTCTCCCAGCTCTACTAGGAGGCTTTTAATTAGCTCTGGGTCCTTGTAAACAACCAGATGGACTCCTGAAGTTGCTACATTCTATGGAGCTGTTTTCCTGTTTTCATCTCTAGATAGCCCAGCCCAGAATGCGCTGGGCTGGGGAGTTTGGGCAGATTTCTAGCTATAAAATAAGCTGCAAGAAGAAAGAAGCTTTCTCTTTTTTCGCCCCCTTTTTGCCATTTTGGCTTCCCTTGGTGTTTTGCTTCTCCGTCCTCTCCCTTCTATGTTGGGCTTCAACACGTGGGTGGCAGCCATCTTGGCCTACACCTGGCTGGGACATAGCTGGGAACCCAGAGTACGGAGGTTTTGCCTGCTCTTGGATTGTACATTGGATCCTGTGATAGTAAAGCCCTTTTAAAACTGCATCGGATTCCTGAGTCTTCATCCATTCCCCGCCAGCTTTGGAGGTAGAAGGGAACTCGCTTCCTGGCACTGTTGGGGACCCCATGGGCACTCCCTGACATCTGGCATCCCTGGGTGGGCCCGAACCACCGACCTTTCGCTTAACCTTTTGGTTAAATTTTTTTAAGGTTTTAAAGAAAAAAAAGATTGCTGTGTATGATGTTCAGTGTCAAAATTTTAGAAATAAGTTTTCTAATGTTTTGTTTACAGGTAAAAAAAATTGAAAAAATTAAAAAGAAAAGGGTGAACTCCAAGTAAAGTGCTCAATATCAAACAACTAATAACATTTTTTAATGCTTTTGTCCAGAAAAGAACTTGGCTGCTGCAAATTCCTTCTATGATGCACGAGGTTTTGGACTCTGATTACAGTGCTCATTACAAAAAAGTTTGCTAAATCAATGAAAAATTGTTTTTCTATTGATTCTGTTCACAGTATAAGATATTGAAATGCAGTAAACTTGCGCTACAGTACTCAATACTCCAAGACTCCTAAAACAGTGCTCACTAAAAATTTAATAATTTGCAAAAAAAGTTTTTCCAAATGTTTCCTTTCACAAGGTGTTGAAGTTTCTTCATGTTCTTAAATTCCTGCCAAAGCCTTAAAATCTCTATTGGTGATTAATCCTGAAAAGTGTTTTTGTCTCGCCTAAAATTAAGCTACAGGTACAGTTACTGGTGCCAGTGTTCCCTTGCTGAAGATGCCTTGCAAGATGCCTGTACCACTGTTCCAGACACCTTTTCCAGTACCCGAGACTCTTGTTCCAGTGTTCCTGAGACCAAATCCAGTGTTCCTGACAATTCAATGAGTTCCTGATCTCTGCTCTCCAGAGACTCATACTCATATGATCACCACTATTGCTGTTCCAGAAGCAGCCCCACAGACTTTGTTCCAGACACCTGACTTTACATAAAATATGGCAAATTGACTTTAACAAATTATGGACAGTGCAAACTGATTAAAACTATAGTCCGTTTTAATCAGACAGCTAGAAACACTTTGTCATGAACTTTACTTTGGGTCCAAACACAAGTTAGGATCCTAAAGTAACATGTATTATCATTTTTAATTGGAATTGTTTTTTCTTATCTTAATTTTCTATATGTTACTGAATATCTTGTACTTTTTCAATTTTTTATAGTAAACTAATCAGGGGAATTGTTGCAGGACACCTAAAAGCCTAGGCCTCTGTATCGGCCCTGGATTGCCTCCTGCAGGTCACTTCATAGATCGGGGATAGTCTGAATGTGGCAGTCTTATCTGACCATGTATTTTGTACTGACTTGTATAAATATTCTCTCATGCTGCCACAATCATCATGGGATTAGCTAGATCTTACCAGCATATTTGCCTGGCCATGTTGGCTCTCTAAGTAATTAGACCAGAGAGAAATGCTGTTTGCCTCCAAGCAAGCAAGCATGGCTCCCTGGTAACTACAAAGGCAACTAAAATACTAAAGTACCGTGAAGTAGACGAGACTCTTGTGAAGGCTTGGAGAAATATTTAACTGGCATTAGTATTAGTCTTTGGTACAGAGACATGCCATCTCAGAAACCCCCTTCTCTATTCTATAAAGGCATTTCCAGGCAGATCTTGGCTCAAGTCATTAGGTGAGGCGCTGGGAGAAATTACCTGTGGGCATTTGATCCTTCCTGCCAGGGGAAGTTACATTTAGCTTATAGCTTCTCCCAGCTCTGCTAGGAGGATTTAATTAGCTCTGGGTCCTTGTAAACAACCAGATGGACTCCTGAAGTTGCTACATTCTATGGAGCTGTTTTCCTGTTTTCATCTCTAGATAGCCCAGCCCAGAAAGGGCTGGGCTGGGGAGTTTGGGCAGATTTATAGCTATAAAGTAAGGTGCAAGAAGAAAGAAGCTCTCTCTTTTCCCCCCCCCCCCTCTTTGCCATTTTGGCTTCCCTTGGTGTTTTGCTTCTCCGTCCTCTTCATTCTCTGTTGGTCCTCAACACATGGTGGCAGCCATCTTGGCCTACACCTGGCTGGGGGCCTAGCTGGGAACCCAGAGTCCGGAGGTTTTGTTTGGTCTTGGATTGTATATTGCATCCTGTGATAGTAAAGCCCTTTTTAAAACTGCATTGGATTCCTGAGTCTTCATCCATTCCCTGCCTGCTTTGGGAGGTAGAAGGGAACTCGCTTCCTGGCACTGTCGGGGACCCTGTGGTGCTCCCCAACACTGCTTGAAGGCACTTCGATCCATAAGGAGGCCCCGTCAAGGCCAGGTTCCAAGGCAGTAAGGACAGGAGTACAGAATGGCTGGACAGAATCACTGCAAGCTACATATGAGCTTGTCCCTTTGTAATGGACACAGTGAGAATCTGAAGACCTTCATGAACATCATTCAACCCACAGTGCAGATGTCCGTCAGGAGCAGTTATAAGCCCTGGGTGACTCAACTCCTCTTCCAGACTGTGCTTCTGAATTCCTATTCACATATTAAAAAATAACCGTAACTCATTTTCCAATAGTTTGATCTTACTCTTGATCATCCTTGTTATGATGGTGATCTTCACCCTTAAAGGTTTTACCAGAGATGAGAAGGTCTGTCATCCTGGGGTCTGTGGCTGAGATGGAAGCAGCTTCATCTTGGAACTGAGCAGTTCTTAGTGGTGGTTCCAGAGAGGCCCCAACAATGAGGGATTTCTCCAACTTAGAGGCATCAGCGGGCGTGCAAGTTCTGAGGTGATGAGAAGCCAGCATGTGAGCCAGTCGTCATGGCAGCGTTTCCCAGAAGCACATAGCCTCTTGCCAGAGCCCCGGGCGAGTTCTCCTGGGCCTTTTCCAGAGGAAGGTGGTGTCAAGTGTCGTCAGTGGAGACTCCAGAGCCAAGAGCCTTGCCAGTGACTGGATCTGTTGGAAGCCAGCCAGAGGTTAAGAGGAGGAGGTGGAAGGCAGCGATGTCAAATATTTCAGCCCTGAGCAACCCGAAGCCCACGTATTACCAAAAAAAGTGTCTGTGGAGTCATTAGGGACTAATAGATGAAAAGGTTAGAATAGGCAAAAGAATGATTATACTCTTATAGAAGGGAAAGAAAATGGAATCAATTGTTTAGCCTATACTTGTGCTAGAAGAAAAAATGTACACTTATCTGTAACAATAGAAAATTTATTTTACCTATAATACCTAAATCTTATATTTTATCATTTAAGAACATGATATAATTTAAAGACATTTTGGTATCATAAATAATTTTCAAATTTACTTAATTTTTGTTTGAGTCGTAAAGTTGCCATTTTTACAAGCACTTAAGTGATTCTGAGAATTAATAAAGGTTAATCAAACTCTTAGACTAAATATGGTATGTATTTCTGGCATTGTATTTCTAGCTAATATTTTACAAGCATTGATTGGTGGTAATGAATGTTTAAATGACAGATAAAATAAATATTGAAATCGTACAATACAATGAAAAGTATCTTATTATTACTGATAAAACTAAGCAGTTCAAAGGAAATCTGTGTTTGATATTGGTTACGCCAGGTATTGCCCTCAGGAAGGACATACCAGGGTTAGTTCTCCTTTCTGCTATTAGAAGTAATTTAAGGGGGACTGGAAATCATGACCTTCAGTTCTTATTTTCTTTCTGATATCGCTCTTTCCCATTTCCATTTCAAAGCAGACCCTTCTAAGTTTTTTTTTGGAAAGGTCACAATGACCATGCTCAAGGGTTATTCCTGGCTCTGCACTCAGGATTTACTCCTGCTGGTGCTCAGGGGACCATATGGGATGCCAGAGAGTCTAACCTGGGTCATCCGCATGCAAGGCAAATGCCCTACCTGCTGTGCTATTGCTCAGGCCCCATCTTCTAAGTTTTCTATCCCTTGCCTGTGGGAAAGGGATATGTGACCTCCATAGCTGAGCTATTGTGATGCCTGAAAGGATTGTTAAAAGCACAAGTGAGCAAAGTATAAGCAATGACGTACTGCTAAGAAATAGAAGCTAAAGAGAATGGGGGGGTTAGAGGGAGAAGGAGAGAAAAAAGAATCACCCTGAGAGATTAAATTGGGTAAATTTATAGAGGGTTTAATTCTGGACAGGAAGACAATAATCCTTTGTTGACTAATTAGGTTTACATATTGACTATACACTTCAAAATTTAGTAGCCTATGTTTTCCTCTGTCTTCGCTAAGTTGGTTTATTAAAAGTTCATTGAGCCACAAATGGGTATTTAGATCTTTCTTCCTACAGAGATGTAAGAACATATGGGGGCAGGGATTTCTTCAAATGACTGAAGTAGCATGTCATGGATCATTTGGTTTGTGATGATTTCGTTTAGAACACAGCAAAGAAAACAGTACTACGAGGATAGATTAATTAGCAAATAACTTTGCAAAGCAAGCGTCCTACTAATTATACAGATAGAATAAGCACAAGACTGAGAAGGAATCTTACATAGGGGGGGAAGTATCCACTTGATTGTATCACATTCACCTATACACGTTCTTGGCAATGCCATCTCAATCCAATTTCCTCTTCAACTGACTGCATATAAGGAACACAGACTTATACCACACTTTGCTGATTATAGGGAGTGAGATTAGTGAACTGCTGAGCTTTAGAGAGTGTCGCTGGATCTTGCTAAGTGAAGTGGAGTGTGAAAGAATATGGATGGAGGTCATATCATGTAAGCAAGCCAGGTATGCTTGGTTTTATATTTTATTGGAAAATCTATGCTACTCTATTATATTTTATACTTTATATAGCTTTGAGTATGGGAATGGATATTAAGCTTTATTGAACTGTTACTTGTATACTAAGAATGAGTGTATAGAGGTTTCACAAATATATAATACCATTCAGTATACTTTGAAATAGAATGAGATTTTTCACACCTCTTTAAGATATTTTTCTTCATATGTTGGCATTTATTATCATTTCACCAAAATCAATAACACTGTCATATTTTTTATTTAATACTATCTGTGGCACAACATAATGTTCTGAGCATTCCGAAATTATATATACAGATTTGTGTGCTATAGTGATTTTGGGTTTGTGGGGGGTTTTTTCTTCCCATGTGTTGAGATGGACTAAGTGACTTTTGTTTTTATTATATAAAAATTATTTATAATTTTCCCTCAAAATATATCTTATATTTTATGTATATGTAAATTTTGACTTCATCTTTTCCACCTCCTACATCTATGTCAAAAGTTCTGCATCATCAATTCTTCATATTTCTGATATGAATTTAATGTGATACAAGTACACTTATACATTAGTTTTTATGGATGTCTTTACAAAGTGATTAATCCAAGTGTTAAAATATTCTGTTTAGTATCATTCCCTAAATATTCTCTGCAATTTCTATTAATAATAATATAATGTGCCAATCAAAAGGGAAATAAATTTGATATACCTTTTATTTATAGCATTGGATTGGATTTTATTCAAATTTTAATAATGACTATAGCTCAAAAAATTATTGGCTAGGGATGTTGCTGAGGTAAAGGAGCAAAAGGTTCACTAACTGCTGCACTGACTTTGATATCTGAGACTGTGACCCGAGTGCCAGTCTCCAGCCATGGCTGTTGGTCGTCTAGCAACAATGAAAAAGAGGACAAACCCTGTATATTTTTTAGTAATGTCAGTAGTAGTTCCTATAGAAACTCTCAAAATTGATCTGTCTAATAAATTGACCAGTACTATACTGTAAGTATTGTTATTTTTATTCCCTCTCTAGTTCTTTCTAAAAGAAAGTATATCTCTGTCCTTCTTCAAAGGGGACCATAAGCCAAGTAGGAAATTACAATCATATTGGATAGCAGTTCCTGAATCCTTCCATAGTAACTAAGAATTTTATATGGCACAAAAAGGCATGGTCAATGAAATAATTATTGAATTTAGTTTAAATTATAGACTTCTTTGGAAGACAGTGTCAAAAAATGGTAATGAGATGTCAGAGAGAAATATTGACTTCTTCATGACTTCGCAAATGGCATATGTGATATAAGACAAAGGTTTTGTCTTAAAACTTAACAATAAGAAAAATGAAGTGTCCACTTGATCACTTGATCACTTGAATCCCGTTATTCATCGATTTGCTCAAGCGGGCACCAGTAACATTTCCATTGGACCCTATCACGTGCCAATGTAGCCCAATGGCATCTGGTTGATTTAGGAATATGAAGAGCCTCAAACCGTTCCTTCAGGGTCTTGACAAGGAAGTCTGACCATCTTGTAGGTGGGCGGCCACGTGATCTTTTGATATCCCGTGGGATCCAGTCGGTAATGGCTCTAGTCCAGCGGTTGTCTCCAAATCGCATTACATGTCCAGCCCATCTGATTTTCGATGCCTTGGCAAACGAGACAGCATCCCTGATTCTGGAATAGCAACGGAGGTCAGAACTGCGGATTCCCTCTCTCACTTGAGTGAGGCGTGATATTCCAAGCATAGCTCTTTCGATTCCTCTCTGGGAGACCCAAATAGCATTCTCATCCTGCTTTCGTAGGGCCCAGATCTCTGAGGGCGTATGTTAATGCATGGAGAACGGTGGAGTCAAAGAGATGTGTCAGGAGCCGGAGGTTCTTTGTCCTTTTAGCTATTTCTTCGATGCCTTTGAAGGCATTCCATGCCGCTCTCTTCCTCCTGCGCAGCTCAGGTTTTAGGTCGTTCATCATGTTGATTTCTCGACCTAGGTACACATAACTCCTGCATTCAGAGATGTTTGTTCCATTGAGAGTGAATGGGGCCTCAGGAACTAGTTCATTCTTCATGAACACAGTTTTCTTTAGATTCAGCTGTAGACCTATCTTTCCACATTCTCGGTCAAAGTCAGCCAGCATTTGTGCCGCTTGGCTAATGTTTGGTGTTATTAGAACGATGTCATTAGCGAAGCAGAGGTGGTGTAGTTGCTGACCATCTATTTTCACTCCCATTCCTTCCCATTCTAATTGTTGCATGATGTTCTCGAGGGTGGCATGAAGAGTTTTGGTGAAATGGTATCACCCTGTCGAACCCCTCTTTTCACATTAATGATCACTTCTTTGTAGAATGGTGAGATCCTGGTGGTGAATCCGTAATACAGCTCACGAAGGAAGTCTTAAGGCACCACAAAAGTGTGTGTATATGTTTACATATAGAGAAAACAATAATCTAGAAAATAAGGTGGCAACCTACAAATCAACCTGAGAACATATGTTACACTTCTGTAGGCAGTCAATTTGTACAGAATTATATTATGTACAAAATATTATGTCATTATATTATGTACAAAATTTAGCTTAAAAAAAGATTAAATGGTTAGATATTACACCTAAATTCAAAATATACATTAAAAATACAGGAAAAACTCCATGATATTTACTTTAGAGGTATCTTTAATTATTTAACTGTCTCTCTCTATATACATATATCCATATAATTTATATATAAAGTGATATATTACCCATCTATCAGAAATGATGTCTAAACCATTTTGCTGCAGTATGGATGGAATTTGAAGGGTTCATGCTAATGGAAACAAGTTAGAAAAAGAAAGTTAGATGCCAAATGCTATAACTCATAGAAGGAAAATGAAGACTAAGCTGGAGAATAAATAGTATCCAATAAAAACAAACAAAACAAAATAAAAAGCATACCAGATAGTAAGACCACTCAAGAAAAAGAAACAAAGAATGAATTTTCATATGAAGTAATTCACATCATATATAGGTAGAAAAATACAAATTCAACAATGAACCATAACTATATGTCTATGAAAGTAGGTTTAACTCATAGCACCAACAAAATCAAATGCTAACAAAGCTGTGGGGAAAAAACACAAGTCATTGCTTAGGAGAACTCAAACACAGACACTTTGTAAGATAGCTTGTTACTTTTTAAAGCTTCTATCCAGTCTTACTGAGAATCAGCAATTACCTTCCTTAATATTTATATAAGGGTGTTGAAAATAATTTTTCACACAAAAAACTTGTCTTTGACTAACTTCATTCATCAAATTTAAAGAATTTTAGTTTCAAATATTACCAAAATTGAGAAGGAACAAGACTATACTTCTGTATATTAAAGAAAAAAGTATAATATATCCAAACTGTTCTATAAGCCATTAAAAATGGGTACAATGTAAAAGAATTAATTTTGAAAATACAGTCTGAAAAAACTATATGCTGTATGATTCTTAGAGTTTGGAGAGGTATGATATGCTAGAGGTAGTTACACTGATTTCAAGAGATTGGAGAATGGAAAGAATGAGAAGATTTTCAGGATTGTGAAAATTAGACTCTCTGTAATGTGGTGACATATTTACATACATTTTATACGCATTTAATAGTTAACCCCATATAATGCTAAACTACAGCACTAAAAGCAAATGCTCATATAAACTCTGGGCTTTGGTGATTATTATGCATTATTATATATTCATTTTTATATAAGTATGGATAATAAGGAAGTTTATTGTTTCATTGAGGTAAAGATGTATTGGAATCACTTTATCTTGTTCTCAATTTTGGTAACACTAACACTTTACATTTTTAAGTCTCATTTTCCTATTTTTAACAACACATTTTTAATGAAATATATCATTTAAAATAGTTTTTAAATTTGGAATCTCACTCACCCTTTCAAAGATGCTTAATCTTTGCATTTGTGTAGAACTTTACATTATATTTGGAAGAATGGAATAATGACTGTAGAATTCTATCTGGAACAAAGTACTCTTGCAATAAAACATTTTCATGTTTTTGCTGATTTTCAGAGAATAGTTTACTCTTCTGCATTTTTCTTTATAATATTGAATGTCTGGGATGGGATATGATTATCATGGTAGAACACAAATGCCTAAATTGAGGCTATAAATAAAGTGTCCAGTATTGTATACCCAAACTTCTTTCCCCTCATATACAGGATGAGGCCTTGTGGGTGCCAAGTTTCACACCACTGATATACACTCCAGGCCAAGCATTGATGGGAGTGGATCTCATATAATAAGTTAATAGGACTTAGAAAGACAGAACAGAGAAAAGGCCCTGCCCTCCATGTGTTCACTACTCTTGAACCTGGTTCAATATCTGGTAGCACATATAGTACCTTGAGCAATACTTGGAATGACCCTGGACACAAAGACAGGAGTAAACTTCAGCATGATGGCTGTGGCCCAACACTCTAAAAATAATTGAATAATGGGAGTCAGAGGTTAGGTAAGATAGAGAAGGGAACATGTGTGAATAAATGTTAAAAGGTCTGATACCAACATAGAACTGAGCATTAAATACAGACAAAACAATGCAAATGATGGCTTCTAAGTGTATGTAGTGCAACCCACAATGTGTAGGAGAAGGAAGAGAGAGAGAGAGAGAGAGAGAGAGAGAGAGAGAGAGGAGATAAAGAACCTGCCATTTAGGCAGGACGTGGGAGAGGGAGGGAATTGGGGACATGGGTGGTGGGCGATGGGCACTGGTGGAGGGCGGGATGCTGGAACACTGTTGACCGAAACCTCCAAACGTGAACAATGTTGTAATTGTATATCTCACGGTGGTATAATAAAGTGTTTAAAAAAAATGAAATGAATAATAATAATAATCAATAATGAGCTTAACCTTCCAGAGAAGGTAATTAAGAAATGGGAAGAGAATACCAAGGTATTGTTATTTGAAAACCATCGTTTTGTCTTTAAGTTCATATTGTCTGGCAGTTCTAAGTTAACACAGAAGTTAATATTTATTTATCTATCTATCACTATCTATTTATTTATTTATTTATCTATTTATTTATCTATCTATCTATTCTATCTATTTATTTATTTATTTATTTATTTATTTGCCTTTTTGGGTCACACCCGGCGATGCTCAGGGGTTACTCCTGGCTCTGCACTCAGGAATCACTCCTGGCGGTGCTGGGGGACCATAAGGGATGCCGAGGATTGAACCCGGTCGGCATTGACCGGCAGCATGCAAGGTAAACGCCCTACCCGCTGGGCTATCCCTCCGGCCCCTGTGCTGTTAATTTTGACTGTACTAAAAATCTACACAATATCCCAAATAATTTAAGTTGAAATACTTGCAGCAATGTCCAATATTTTTAACTGATCTAAATTTTTTTGTAAAGAGTGTTTGTGTGTGGGGGGGGGTGGTTGGGGTGGGGAGGATGGGGTCGGAGAAAAGCCACGTCTGGCTGTCCTCAGGGATTCTGTCCTCATGGATCACTCCTGATGGGATCCGGAGAACATATGAAATGCCTGGGACATAATTTCATTAAACTTTATTATTTCCATACTGGGGATTGGATTTGAACCCCGGCTTGTTGAGTGCAAAGCAAATGTCCTACTCTCTGTGTATCATTTTTTTTTTGATCCTTGATAAAAGTTTATATGAACATATCCTTCACAGTAACGGATGAACTCTTCACTTTTATTCATTTTTATATCAAATGTATCTTTAGAAAAAATATTTTAGGTACTGTGGTCTACTATACATTTAACCATAGGATTTCACACAGGGCAATCCCTCACCACTTTCGACTCAGAAAACCCGCTTCTCTCTACCATTGTTCCAATGTCCCCTTCGCCCTACTTCCCTTGTCCCTCCCTTAGCGTAAGCTTTCTACTGAAGACTATTTCTCTGTTTCTGTTGCCTTTGTGCATCAACTGCATCTTGAGAATCAGCCTTAACATATTAGGCTTGCTTTAAATTAAGAATTAGCCTTCAATAAATTATTAGACTTAAAATATATTTTAAAAAATGTTGGCCGAGTTTTCTCAACATTTTCTGTTGAATAGATATTTATGTTGGAAGCTTATTTTTATGGGCAGAGATTTTAGGGTAAAGCAAATAAAACAGGTAAGTGCAAATTTACCACTTGTATTTCAAATTGAATTATATGTCAATTACTTTTATGTGGAAGATAAAACAAAATAGGACTTCTAAATGAAGGAGAAGCAACAAAAATAGCCTTGAACCTACATTTTATTTACAGTTCCATTTCTTATCATGATATTTTTCTAGCTTCTGTTTATTCATATTTCACAAATATAAATGTCAGTACAAAATTTCAGTGAATTCTGGAGCAAACACTAAAATGAGAAAGTTTGATATTGGCTTATAAGTAGTGCTATAATTAAATCATATATATATATACTTACTATATACTTAATACCCTCTACCTTTACATATATAATATATACAACAGAATTTGAAATATAAATATTGAAACACATTTTCATAGTTCGCACTGCACAAAGAGAAAAACCTCTATTAAGATGAAAAAATCTGGCGCACATGCTGCAAGGACACTCATGCTGCCTGAGCCCATGTGGCCAAGCACATGTGGTGCTTGAGCACGGGTGTTGCCTGCATCTCCCCTCTTGAGATGTGTACTCTCTCTTTTACTCGCGCTCTCCACCTTTGGAGCAGCCCGCGTTCTCCCTTGAGCACGTTACTCTTTCCTTTCTTTCTCTCCCTCCCCTCACCTAAAACCTCCTTAATAAAATCTATTTTACTTCAAAAAAAAGATGAAAAAATCTATGCACCACTGTATTTAGTTTTTCAAATATTTAATTTGACTTTCGTGAGTAATAAGCTTCATCAATTCAGTTTAGAATGCCTTGTCAGTTATTCTTGTTCTTTGAAATGACTTTCAATCTGTTATGGTACACTCTAAGAAAAAAATTCCCAAATACTAACACTCATGTTCTTTTCTTCATGTCTTCCAAAAATTGTGCCTATACTTTTATCATCCTCTTACTGTGTTCTTCCAACTACTATACTTGGCTGTGCACCAGGCATTTTTCTTAAGAAGTAGGGGGCCAGAGAGATAGCCCAGCGGGTAGGGTTGTTTGCCTTGCATGTGGCCGGCCCAGGCCGGCCCAGGTTCGATCTCTGGCCTGAGTGCAGAGCCAGGAGTAACCTCTGAGCGTTGCCGGGTGTGACCCAAAGAGCAAAAAAAAAAATTATAATAATAAAGTATGTTACCTTGAGGAAGGGTCTGATCTTTTTTTCCTCTTCTACCTTCTGCTTGTACTTCCTCCTCCCTTTTATTATTAAATATTATTACTAAAGAAAGTATAGATTTTATTTTTCATCAAATCTACCATATGCAAGTTATAGACAAGCATAGCATCTACATAATTGTAGGACGTGTTTAATATTCATACAATGATAATCATTACTTAAATGAGTTTTATTCTGTATAAAAGTGAGGTAAAATGCAATGGTTTTTAGAATCATCATTCCTCATGACTAAAATGAGTATAAATATAATTAAAGAAGTTGAGCTATAAACCACTGTATCGAAATTTAACAGAAAACATAACATCAAAATCAACATTATATATAAATATCTTCACTTTCCATTAAACCCCCCAAAAACAGTATAAATGAGCATTTTTCAGCTCATATTTTCCCCTAAAGCCTTTTAGTGAAAGAATCCAAAATTCCTTACCAAACTGTCTAATTGTATGGCAGTCTTAAATTAGTACAGTTTTAGAGGTCATTCCCTGTTTTCACTTTGTCAGCTCTAAACGTAAGTTAATTTTTTGTTGTTGTTGCTGTTTTGCCTATTCTATTTTAGTATTTTTTAACTTCTGAAATTATTCAAGCATTAAGCTATCTTCAATTCTCTCTCTCACACACACAGAGCAGCAGATGGTTCATGGTGAGCAGTTTCTGCTTTTATGATTTTGGAATGAACAATCAGTTAATAACAAGATGAGCAAACTATTTTTCTTCTGCTCAGGTACACAGAAAGATAACTTCCGTGATTTGAGTTTTCTGGTGTGAAAGCACCTGTCTCTTCCAATGTTAACATTTGTGAATAAGTTCTTCATCATAACAAGCCCATGCCCATAAACTCCAGAAGGAGAATCAGACAGAGGAATATAACGATTCTCTCCTGTGCACACTCTGGATACTGACACACTCGATTTCTCAAAGGAAATTTGTAGAAGTTTGCTGACTGGTTTTTCATTAGGAAAACAGAATGTTCTTATTCACCTGACACATTAGGAAAGTCCTCCTTTTCTTTGCTCTTGGCATTTTATAAGCGTGAAGAATAATACATTTTAATAGTTGTTCTCTGCATTGCAATGCTAGTTCACGTATATTGAATCCCAAACTTACTACAAATGTTTAATTTAATTCATGATATGCTTATCTGCATTCTCAGCTCCTTTCCCTCTCTAGTATGATGACAAAAGTAAAAGTGTGAGGTGCAATCATGAAAATAAATGAAAACTTTTGTGGATGTTTTTCAATGTTGTGTGTGTCTGTGTGTGTGTGTGTGTGTTGTGAGTGACCAAACTCAGGGCCTCATAAATGAGAGGTATATGCTGTACTACCTATCCAAATACTGACATATATTACGCATCTATGACTTAATTTATAAATGCTGCCTTTTAAATATCACTGATAATAATCTTGAGTCATAATATCACAAGCACATATACCTTGTTGGAATACATGCCCTAACAAGCTCTAGGATCTTGCTAACACTTACCATATGTTAAGAGCTGCCTCCTAACCATATGTTAAGAGCTGACTTCTGGATCAACTATATTGCAATCAGTCCTGCTAGTTCAAAGAGTCATGCGAGCCTGCCCCTGGGCAAGTGAACATGACTCATTAACTCCTTAGGCAAAGTAAGGAATATCCTGATGCATTCTGGACCTTAGTGCGGTTAAGGGATTTATGTGTATATATATGTATATATAATATATTATATATAAATATAAAATTATACATAATCTGTAAATATAAAATTGTATATATATAAAATTGTATATATATTATATATAATATATATAATTGTATATATATATATATATATATACAATTATATACAAATATGTATATAATTGTATATATATATATATATATATATATATATATATATATATATATATATATATATATATAAAGGATACCATCCCCAGGGAATGGCAGACAGCAGGTAGAGACAAAGACTCACGGATCCAACAAAATTCCCAAAGGCTTTTACTTATACAAGTTCTATCAATACAGTCCAATGACAGGAAGACCCCAAACTTTAAGTTCTTAGTTAGACCCAGGCCACATGGAGGTTTAGAATGCTCAGTCAAGATGGCCACTACCACATGCTTAGGCCCATCCAAATTGGCAGAGAATCAAGCTGGCCACAGGAAACAACTTGGTCAAAAAAGCCATTTCTCCAACTTTTTAGATTATTTTGTTGCTAAAAGCCTACTAAAGACTTCCAGCCCAGTCCATTTTAGACTGGGCTATCTAGAGATGAAGCCAGGTAAATGACCATATTGAAATGTAGTCTTTATTGGACCCTTTGGCTCAAGCTTCACAAATTCCAGAGCTGATGCCCTGAAATAGGAATCTTACTAGCAGAGCCTAGAGAGGCTCAACTTCTGAACCAGAAAGCAATTCATAATGTAATTTGTAGAGAATGGCATCAATACTTCTTACCATGAGGGCCCACATCATGAGGGCTGCCATTTTCCACATTCTGATTCCTCAGCTCATCAGAGCTCCACCCAGCAGAAGAGCTGATCAAAGCCCAGCTCTTTAGAGTCCACCCTACGGCACTCTTTTTTCTATTTTTTAAAAAATTTTTTATTATTCCACCTGGAGAAATACAATTACAAAGGTGTTCATAATTGGTTCTTGGTAGTACAGTATACCAGCACCCATTCCTCCACCTGTGCCCCATTTACACAAACCAATGTAACCCACCCCTCCCGCCCACCACCAGGCTGCCTCAATAAAAAGGTACCCCAGTATCTTCTATTTTTCTCTGTCTCTCTCTGTCTCTGCATCTCTCTCCTCTTCTTTTATACATTATGGCTAGCCCTACAGATATTTAGAGTTTATCACTTAAGTCTCTTTGTGTATATTCAATGCTGAGTTTTAATCTGCCATTACCATTTCCCATATTTAGTAAAACACTGGTATCTATTTATATCCTATAAATGAATGCAGTCATTCTATATCTGTCCTTTTCCTTCTGACTAATTTGACTCAGCATGATAGTCTCCATGTCCATCCATTTGCATGTAAATTTCATAATTTCATCTTTTCTGACAGCTGCATAGTATTCCATAGTGTAGATGAACCACAGTTTCTTTAGCCAGTCCTCTGTTCTCGGGCATTTAGGTTGTTTCCAGATTCTAGCTATAGTGAATAGCACAGAGATGAATAAAGAAGTACAGATAGTGTTTCTGCTATGTGTTTTTGGGTTTCTCGGGTATATTCCCAGGAGTGCTATTGCTGGATCAAATGGGAGCTCAATATCTAGTTTTCGGAGGAATGCCCATATTGTTTTCCAAAAGGGCTGGACCAGCCGGCACTCCCACCAACAGTGGATGAGAGTCCCTTTTTTCCCCCACATCCATGCCAGCACCTGTTCTTCTTGCTGTTTTGGATGTGTGCCAGTCTCTGTGGTGTGAGATGGTACCTCATTGTTGTTTTGATTTGCATCTCCCTTATGATTAAAGATGAAGAGCACTTTTACATATGCCTTTTGGCCATTCAAATTTCTTCTTTTTTGGAATCTTCTGTTCATTTCTTCTCCCCATTTTTTGATGGGGTTGGCTGTTTTTTCTTGTGAAGTGCTAACAGTGCCTGATATATCCTGGATATTAACCCCTTGTCAGATGGGTATTGGGTGAATATCCTTTCCCACTCTGTGGATTGTCTTTGTATCTTGGTCACCATTTCTTTTGAGGTGCAGAAGCTTTTCAATTTTATATAATCCCATTTGTTCCTCTTTGCTTCCATTTGCTTGGTCAGTGGTGTGTCGTCTTTAAAGATACTTTTAGTTTCGATGTCGTAGAGCATTTCTCCTATTTTTCTTCAATATACCTTATAGATTCATGTCTGATGTTGAGATCTATAATCCATTTTGATCTGGCTTTTGTGCATGGCGTTAGAAGGAGGTGTAAGTTCATTTTTTTACAAACTAGCTGCCCAGTTTTCCCAGCACCATTTGTTGAAGATGCTTTCTTTGCTCCACTTAATAGTTTTTGCTCCTTTATTGAAGATTAAGTGTTTGAGAGTGTGTTTCAGGATATTCAGTTCTATTCCATAGGTCTATGGGTCTGTCTCTATACCAATACCACACTGTCTTAATTACAACTGCTCTGTAGTAGAGCTTGAGGTTAGGGAGAGTGATACCTCCCATCTTCTTTTTCCCAAGGATTTCTTTAGCTATTCATGGGATTTTATTATTGCATACAAATTTCAGGAGTGTTTGTTCAATTTCTTTGAAGAACATCATGGGTATCTTTATAGGGACTGCATTGAATCTGTATAAAGCTCTAGGGGGTATTACCATTTTGATAATGTTAATACTTCCAATCCATGAGCAGGGAATGTGTGTCCATTTCCTCAGGTCTTCTTTTATTTCCTGAAGTAGTGTTTTGTAGTTTTCTTTGTAGAGATCCTTAACATTCTTTGTCAAACTGATTCCTAGGTATTTGATTTTCTGCGGCACAATTGTGAATGGGATAGTTTCTTTAAGTCCCTTTCTTCTCTTTCGCTTTTTGCATATAGGAAGGCCATTGACTTTTTGGGTATTGATTTTGTACCCTGCCACTCTACTATAGGAATGTATTATTTCTAGGAACCTCTTGGTAGAGAGTTTAGGGTTTTCCAGGTATAATATCATGTCATCTGCAAATAGTGATAACTTGGCTTCTTCCCTTCCTATCTGGATGCCCTTAATGTCTTTTTTCTTCCCTGATTGCTATGGCAAGTACTTCCAGTACTATATTGAATAGAAGTGGTGAGAGCGGGCAGCCTTGTCTTGTCCCTGATCTTAAGGGGAAGGCTTTCAGTTTTTCCCCAATGAGAATGATGCTCGCTATTGGCTTGTAATAGATGGCCTGGATTATCTTGAGGAAAGTTTACTTCAATCCCCATTTTACGGAGAGCTTTTATCATGAACGGGTGTTGAATCTTGTCAAATGCCTTCTCTGCATCTATTGAGATGATCATATGGTTTTTATTTTTCTTTCTGTTGATATGATGTATTATGTTGATTGACTTGCGGATGTTGAAACATCCTTGCATTCCTGGGATGAATCCCACTTGGTCATGTTGTATAACCTTTTTGATGACTCTTTGGATTCTATTTGCTAGTATTTTGTTGAAGATCTTAGCATCTGTATTCATCAGGGAGATTGGTCTGTAGTTTTTCTTTCTTTGTGACATCTCTGTCTGCTTTGGGTTCAGGGGTGATATGTGCCTCGTAAAAGCTATTTGGGAGTGTTTCTGTTTCTTCAATTTACCGGAAGAGCTTGAAAAGAATTGGGAGTAGGTCCTTTTTAAAGGTTTTGTAGAACTCACTGGTGAATCCATCTGTACCTGGGCTTTTGTGTTTGGGGGAGACTTTTGATTACCGATTCTATTTCCTTGATGGATATAGGTTTGTTGAGGTATTCCAAATCTTCTTGTTGCAGACTTGGGAGGCTATAGGAATTCAGGAATTTGTCCATTTCTTCTAGGTTCTCTTGTTTCATGACATACAGGCTCTCATAGTAATCTCTGATGATCTTTTGAATTTCTGTGGTTTCTGTTGTGATGTCCCCATTTTCATTTCTGATTCTATTTATTTGGGTTCTCTCTTTTCCTTTTTTACAAGTCTTGCAAGTGGTTTGTCAATCTTGTTTATTTTTTCAAAGAACCAGCTTTTGGTTTCGTTGATCTTCTGGATTGTTTTTTGACTTTCCATCTCATTGATTTCTGCTCTCAGTTTTATTATTTCTTTCTTTCTGCTTAGATTGGGCTCATTTTCTTGATAACTCTCTAAGATTTAATTGTGAAGTCAGACTGTTTATTTTCTTCTTTTTTGATGAATGCTTGGATGGCTATGAACTTGCCTCTTAAGACTGCTTTTGCTGTATCCCACAAGTTCTGGTAATTTTGTGTCTTCAGTCTCATTTGTTTCCAGGAATATTTGGATTTCCTCTTTGATTTCTTTTATGACTTGCTGGTTGTTCAGCAGTGAGCTGTATAGTTTCCAGGAACTTGGTATTGGTCTCCGTTTTTTTGTACAATTAACTTCTATTTTCAGGGCATCATGGTCTGAAAAAAATAGTTTGCACAACTTCTATGAAAAACACAATAGCCCCTATTGTGTTTTTCATTTCATCTACTGAGTTCTTAAGTGATGCTCTTTCTATTTGCATCGTTTCTCATTTCTGCTCACATAGTCTCCTGTAATTTATTGACTGCCCTTTCAACTGCTTCATTTATGTTCTCCTGTATTTTATTGGACATCTGCTCCATTTTTTCGTTGAGCTCCTTAAACATCCTACCAATTTCTTCTCTAATTTCATTGTCAGAGAGATCTTGCATATCTGTATTCTTTTTGATTCTTCAGGGTCGATTCCTTCATCTGTTCTTCGAGCTGAGGATCTGCATTGTTTCCCCATGGTGTTGCGGTGTTCAGGGATAGATTCCTCTAGTGTACTGTTTCTTTTTTTCTGAGGGTATTACCTTCCCTTGGTGTTGAATTTCCTAGTTTTTGTATTAATAAGTGGCTGTGTGAGCGGCTGCCTGCCTGGACAGCTGCACACCCCAGGAGAATACCTCAGGTGGAGACAGGCCAGTGTTAGAGTTTAAAATGTCCGTTTACTTCCGCTTCTGCTCGGACTTCTGGGGGTTGTAGTTCCACCTTCTGCCGAGACCTGGGGCTCTACCACGGCCCCAGGCACCCCGCCCAGCCAGCCGCACACCCCAGGGAGAATACCTGAGGCAGAGACAGGCCAGAGTGAGAGTTCAAAATGTCCGTTTACTTCCACTTCTGCTCGGACTTCTGGGGGTTGTAATTCCACCTTCTGCCGAGATCTTGGGGCTCTACCATGGCCCCAGGCGCCCGCCTGGCCTGCCGCACACCCCAGGGAGAATAACTGAGGTGGAGACAGGCCTGTGTGAGAGTTCAAAATGTCCATTTACTTCTGCTTCACAGAAGTCTTTTTCAAGCCCAGCCAAGTATGCCTAATCCAGAGACTCACAAACATGGGTCAGAGCTATTACCATCTCTCCCTGTGCCCAGCTGGACAGGAGACATCCTGGAGGGAAGGTAGGTTCTAGCCCTGGCCCACCACCACAGCAGAGCCTCAAGAGAAGCCAGAGGAACCCCCACAACATGAGGGGCCACCATTTTCAATATCTGGATTCCACAGCTCATCAGAGATCCACCCATCAGAAAAGTTGATCTTTCCTTGTCACATGTAGCCACAAAGACATTCATTAACTGATGAAAAGCAGTTCACTACTTGTAGGGGAGAGCCCCGGGGTCCCCGACAATGTCAGGAAGCGAATTCCCTTCTACCTCCTAAGCTGGCAGGGAATGGATGAAGACTCAGGAATCCGATGCAGTTTTAAAAGGGCTTTACTATCACAGGTTCCAATATACAATCCAAGAGCATGGAAAACCTCCGGACTCTGGGTCCCCAGCTAGGCCCCAGTCAGGTGTAGGCCAAAATGGCTCCCAACACGTGTTGAGGCCCAACAGAGAATGGAGAGGATGGAGAAGCAAAACACCAAGGGAAGCCGAAATGGCAAAAAGGGGAAAAAAAGCGAGATTCTTTCTTCCTACAGCTTATTTTATAGCTAGAAATCCACCCATACCCAGCTCTGCCCATTCTGGGCTGGGCTATCTAGAGATGAAAACAGGAAAATAGCTCTATAGAATGTAGCAACTTCAGGAGACCATCTGGTTGTTTACAAGGACTCAGAGCTAATTAAAAGTCTCCTAGCAGAGCTGGGAGAAGCTATAAGCTAAATGTAACTTCCCCTGGCAAGAAGGATCAAATGCCCTCAGGTAATTTCTCCCAGCACCTCACCTAATGTCTTGAGCCAAGATATGCCTGGAATTGCCTTTATAGGGTAGAGAAGGGGGTTTCTCAGATGGCATGTCTCTGTACAGAAGACTAATACTAATGCCAGTTAAATATTTCTCCAAGCCTTCACAAGAGTCTCGTCTACTTCACGGTAGTTTTGTATTTTAGTTGCCTTTGAGTTATCAGGGAGCCATGCTTGCTTGCTTGGAGGCAAACAGCATTTCTCTCTGGTCTAATTACTTAGAGATCCAACGTGGCCAGGCAAATATGCTGGTAATATCTAGCTAGTCCCAAGATGCTTGTGGTAGCATGAGAGAATATTTATACCAGCCAGTATGGAATACATGGTCAGATAAGACTGCCACATTCAGACTACCCCCTATCTATGAAGTGACCTGCAGGAGACAATCCAGGGCAGATGCAGAGGCCTGGGCTTTTAGGTGTCCTGCAACAACTACTGATGAAAAACAGTGCATCAATAAATGCATTAGATGAGAGGCAACTACAAGAGTACCCCATCTGCACAACAGAGCCTGGTAAGCTACCTGTGTCGTATTTGAGATGCCATATACCAGTAACAAATATGGACTTCATTCCCATGACCTGATTGAATGGTTTGAGGCTCTATGTTCCTGGAGCAAGCAGATGCCCTCGGGGTACACTAGCATGTTACAGGATATATGGAGATGTTACTGGTGCCCGCTCAAGCAAATCGATGAACAACGGAAAGACAAATGATACAAGTGATACTTCTTACCATGAACATATAGTCAGTCAATTTCAAACTCCAGGTCCCACTAAGGTTCATAATCTGTCAGAGTAATTCACTTTGGCTTTGCCCTTAGAATCAGAGACACATCAGTTTGCCCAGAGGAGCACTGGCATGTCTCTTTAACCTAGAAGAACTGATTACATTATGGTTTATCCATCGTGGCCACGCACTTAGAATATCTACATGCATGTTTCCCATAGGGATCCATGGGGCAAAGAGCATTAAACAGGAGCAATCAAGATTCATAATAAGGATATTTTTGCCATATAAAATTATGAAATCAATCCAATTATGCTCACACCCCCATTGCACTGCCTGGAGATTCCCTGAAGGCCGGGACCAGCTCTTAACATAAGCTAAATGTAGAATGAACCTATAGTTCAATAGGGCATGTAATCCAACACACACATATATACGTATATGTATATATATGATATATGTATAAAATACTTACATATATTTTAGTATGTAAGTCCTTGATGGACTTCTGGGAATAAAAGAAGTACGAGGAAGAAGAAGGAGCCATTTTTTTCCAGTTTGGGTCTGATTTCAGACTGGAGCACATGGTTTGGGATAGCAACCATCTTCGCACAGTATCTTGATCAAGCAAATGAAGTAGGTCAGGCTAGGAATTGGAAGTTTGGGGCTCTCCTTACCTTGGATTGTACTACCAGTATTTGAGTAAAGCTTTATGGAAAATCTGCTGAACTCATGAGTTTCACCGGCTCGTCGCAGGCTTTGAGGTAGAAGAGAATCTGATCCCTGATCTATTGGTGGAGCCCCAGAAGACTCCTCATTATACCTTATCTTAAATTCTAGTCAGACATCAACTCCTGAGGAGATAGGAATTTAATGTCCAGAGCTTAAATTAACGCTCTTTCACTGATTTTAGAAATCTGCAGGAAAATTCCTGAAGTACTAGAAAAGTGAAATAGAAATAAATCAGTCACGACTAAAGAAGTAATCTTAGTTAAAACTAATGAGGAAACTAATTGGAATCACTTATCTTCATGTCAGATCCATTATTATACTATGGTTCTTTGCGTTAAAATAGGTCAAAGCGTCCATGTAAATAAAGAATTTATCAGTTTCTAACATTGTTGAAATAAGAAGAGGCACAAACTCTATCAAGACACCCTTTTATTTTTCACTTTTGAAGTGAAACTTTCTATCCCTACATGCTAATTATTAGTTATACAATTGAACTTACCTTGAGTTGTATTACTCGTGAAACAATTTTAATATTACAAGATTATTTAAAACTTTTACTGATACATTATTTTTCCTCGTGCTAAAAAGCCCTATGTTTAGTATTCAAATGGGTACAATCAAATCAAATTTAAATTTGTTTTATGTCTTTACTATACATGAAAATAAAATGCTTAAAACATTTCACTATTTTGTCAGTGCCATTCACCAAGAGATTATATCTCTACAGCTTCATAAATGAGTTATCCTCCCTTAAATTTAGCCTTAGGTTTTAGTGAAACAGAAATTGAGAGTGACATATATAGAGCAGAATATTTTAATCTTACCTCAAAATAAATATCCGTCAACTTAAAAATTCTGTATTTTGGAGCTAGAAATGTAGAACTTGCTTTGCACATGGTAACATCCTGTTTGATCTCCGGTACCACATATGTTTTCCTGAAGATTTACAGGAAGGACATGTGAGCACAGAACTGAGAGTAAACAATAACAACTGGCATGATGGAGCAATTCCAGAGTAGAGCCAGGAGTAAGCCCTGAACACCATTAGATGTGGCCCCCCTCTCTGCAATGAATTACCTATTGCAAAATATCCCCCAGGAAGTCTCAGTAGTCATAATCTTGAATAAGCACTGGAAGGACACAGTATAATTAATGAAATATGAAACTGGACAACATAAACGAAAAAGGTCAATAGTAGTAGCCCTTGGCAGTTATCATCTTAAAGTACCTGAATTTGCATTAATATGGAGAAACTTTTTAATTAATAATTAATGTGGAAGTAATAGTATCCCCAGTTGGGATCAAATCTAAGAAATTATACTCCCCACTTCTGAGAGATTTCTAAGGATAAAGTTTAAGCTAGATTTTGTTAGATATATCATATGCTTAGATTTTTATCCTTG
Source organism: Cryptotis parvus (assembly GCA_021461705.1). Taxonomy (NCBI): domain Eukaryota; kingdom Metazoa; phylum Chordata; class Mammalia; order Eulipotyphla; family Soricidae; genus Cryptotis; species Cryptotis parvus. The sequence goes on along the minus strand of JAJIBD010021937.1, from coordinate 62,736 downwards.
ACATTCAAAGTCAATTCATAAGCTATCATAATTAATAGAGAAACTGTACAAATAAGATATTAATAAAAATAACTCAGTAGATTGAAGACAACTGGAAAGTGACTAATGTAAAGGAAAGAAATAAAATTGTTTTGAGTGCTGTAAACAGTTGAATAGAGAATTGTGACATTTAATGAGGATGCATTCTGAATATAAAATTATTGTCATAGGTTTTTTATTGTGTTGAGTCAATGCATCTTGTCTCAACACTTAATCCTGGCTTTTTGCATGAGGGTCACTCCTGTCAGGGCTCAGGGGATTATATGCTATAACTGAGATGGAACCCAGCAGGGCTGGCCATTTACAAAGTCTAGAGCTCAACCCTCTGGACAATCTCTCTATCACCAAAACCCCCACTTCTGCATGTAATTTCATCTCTGAATTGAAATGAAAGATTCTGTCTAAACTTGATTTTAGCTTGGGTATGTTTGGCATTCATTTTTATTTCACTGCTCATGGTTTTATAAAATGGAGTTCCATTTTCCATCAGCTGTGAAAAATAATCTAATTACCAAGAGATCCATTAAGTTTCAGGTTGATTTCCTATACTGGAGTATAATTTTGAAGTCCCTGTTTGAACCATGCCCATTACTTCTATGGCTGAACGGAGCTGAAGCAGTCACACAGAGATCTTCAACATACAGTTGACTGCCTGAGGTCTGTCTCTCCAAAGTGCGACAAAATAATTTTACATCTTTTACTCATAACAACACTTGAGCATTTATTATATTGGTGAAGAACTATTCTCATACAACTTATCTATAGACTCTTCTATATATATTAATTATTTCATTAGTTGGGATTGAGTTGCATGATCATAAATACATTTGTCATCATTCAGCTAACATAAAAAAGCATATTTAAGATAAACCTGTAGCCAGACTCTTTTGAGGCCAATAAACTGAAAGAACAAGAAAAGGAAAAAAAGAATGATGGATGAGTGTACATGATATTATCTTTGAAGAACCACTAAACTAATCAATAAATGATTATTAATTGTTTGTTAAATTATCGATAAACTAGACCTGGTGAAGCTGAATTTATTTTACCTAGTTAACTTTTCACTGTGTTCTTCCCCCCTTTACAATGCCTTTATTTTCCCTGAGTTTCGGGTTATTATATTTTTTTTGTTGAGACTATCATCTAATTATCTCTCCTGAGTAGCTAGTTTTTATGACAGTGGCAGAAGAAAAATAAATGTCATAGACCTTTGAAAATGTAATAATATAGCATATAGAATGATAATAATAAGTAAATCATCTTAGTTTAATGATTCAGCTATAAGAGTAGACAGAATTAAGAATAAGATCCCATTCACTTTGTGATACAATGATAAATATTACTAGTATTACAGAGTTCAGTTATTACAGAGTTCAGTTATTCTTATTGATTAGGTTTTTTTTCTATTTCCTTTCCATATCTCTCTCTCCTGTCTCTATATGCAAAGTAATAGGAGGTGATTAACATATTACTTTTAAACACACAAAAAATTGTACAACTAATTTCAAATTCTCCAAACAAAATACTCTGTTATTGCAAGTATATATGTTTAATAACAGGTATAAGAAATATAATTTTATAAAAACTTTAGATAATTACTTTTATTTTTATAAAATTATATTTCTACCAGTTCTGTTATGATTCAGTAACAGATAAATGATTATATTCAGGAATTGATGAACATACAGCAGCTACTTGAATAACTTTGGGGTTATTACTTTAATCATCTAGCCATTAAAAATCCATAACTAAAGTTGTTTTCCAGTTTTTTTTTAATTTAGTGCAAGAGATCACAATCAGGACTTTGCTCATGCAATTACACTAATGCTAAGGTACAATCCATCCCACACGTATAATATTTGATGCTCTCAAGATTTTTTGCTTGTTTTGGGTCACACCTAGCAGAGCCAAGGCTTACTCCTGTCTCTGCTCTCAGGGATGACTCCTGGCAGAACAATACTCTACTAACCCAAAAGTACTATCTAATTTGGGTTTCAAACAAGAGATCAAACAGGAGGTGAGGTCAAATAGGTGCCGGCCACATACAAAGCAAGTATGTTAAACCTTGTGTTATCTTTCGAGCTTCCAAATACAAGGTTTTTTTTTTTTTTTTTTTTTTTTGCTTTTTTTGGGTCACACTCGGCAATGCTCAGGGGTTTCTCCTGGCTCTGCACTCAGGAATCACTCCTGGCGGTGCTCGGGGGACCATATGGGATGCCGGGATCGAACCCAGGCCGGCACAGGCCAGCTGCGTGCAAGGCAAACGCCCTACCCGCTGGGCTATCGCTCCAGCCCCCAAATACAAGTTTTAAGGGGAGTGATATTTTTTGTGCAGGTAAGACTGAAAAAATTTTGCACTGTATAAATCAGTGGACTGCAAATGTTCTACCAGCCACTGACTATCACTGTCCCCACCCCAAACTTAACTAGTAATGCACTTCTATTTATCTGAAATCTTACTCATGGCATAAGTAATGCATCATTGAACATTTGTATATGTCTTATATATTTTATCACAACATATATCACATTATATATTATCATATTGTATATTATATATAGCATTATATATTATATCACAATAAAGAAAATAAACGAAGATGTTTTCATTAAGAAAATTTGTCATGAAGCTTACCCTTCAAACCTTGTTCTCAATTTAGGTTGTTTCTTCTGGAAACAACCTAAATGCCTGAGAACAGAGGAATGGCTAAAGAAACTGTGGTTCATCTACACTATGGAATACTATGCAGCTGTCAGAAAAGACAAAAATTATGAAATTTACCTGCAAATGGATGGACATGGAGACTATCGTGCTGAGTGAGTTTAGTCAGAAGGAAAAGGACAGATATAGAATGACTGCATTCATTAATAGGATATAAATAGATAACAGTGCTTTACTAAATGTGGAAATGGTAATGGCAGATTAAAACTCACCATTGAATATACACAAAGAGAGCTAAGTGATAAACTCTAAATATCTGCATTGGGCTAGCCACAATGTGTAAAATAAGAGGAGAGAGATGCAGAGAGAGAGACAGAGAGAGAAAGAGAGGAAAACGGGCTACCTGCTATTGAGGCAGCCTGGGGTGGGCGGGAGGGGTGGGGTACATTGATGGTGGAAATGGGGCACTAATGGAGGGATGGGTGCTGAAATACTGTATTACGAAGAACCAATTATGAACACCTTTGTAATTGTATGTCTACGGTGGTATATAAAAAATTAAAAAAAAACAATCACAAGAGTGAGAAAGAATCACTGTATCACTCTCTTCTCATTGTTCATCAAATTGCTCGAGGACACTAGTAATATCTCCATAAGTCCTGTCACAAGCAAGTGTAACCCAAGGGCATCTGCTTGCTGCAGGGACAGGAAGAGCCCCAAACCATTCTTCAGGTCATGAAACTGAGGTCCATAATTGTTACTAGTCTTTGGCATAACAAGTAAATAAAATATTTTCAAAAATTAAAAAAAAATCCTTGTTCTCTGTTGCAGGACACCTAAAAGCCTAGGCCTCTGCATCTGCCCTGGATTGCCTCCTGCAGGTCACTTCATAGATAGGGGGTAGTCTGAATGTGGCAGTTTATCTGACCATGTATTCTGTACTAGCTGGTATAAATATTCTCTCATGCTACCACAATCATCGTGGGACTAGCTAGATCTTACCAGCATATTTGCCTGGCCACGTTGGATCTCTAAGTAATTAGACCAGAGAGAAATGCTGTTTGCCTCCAAGCAAGCAAGCATGGCTCTCTGATAACTCAAAAGCAACTAAAATACAAAACTACCGTGAAGTAGACGAGACTCTTGTGAAGGCTTGGAGAAATATTTAACTGGCATTAGTGTTAGTCTTTGTTACAGAGGCATGCCATCTCAGAAACCCCCTTCTCTACCCTATAAAGGCAATTCCAGGCAGATCTTGGCTCAAGACATTAGGTGAGGTGCTGGGAGAAATTACCTGAGGGCATTTGATCCTTCCTGCCAGGGGAAGTTACATTTAGCTTATAGCTTCTCCCAGCTCTGCTAGGAGGCTTTTAATTAGCTCTGGGTCCTTGTAAACAGCCTGATGGTCTCCTGAAGTTGCTACATTTATATAAAATTTTCCTGTTTTTATCTCTAGATAGCCCAGCCCAGAAAGGGCCTGGGCTGGGGAGTTTGGGTGGATTTCTAGCTATAAGATAAGCTGCAAGAAGAAAGGAGCACTCTCTCTTTTTTTCCCCTTTTGCCATTTTGGCTTCACTTGGCATTTTGCTTCTCCGTCCTCTCCATTCTCTGTTGGGCCTCAACACGTGGTGGCAGCCATCTTGGCCTACACCTGTCTGGGGCCTAGCTGGGAACCCAGAGTCCGGAGGTTTTCCCTGCTCTTGGATTGCATATTGGAACCTGTGATAGTAAAGCCCTTTTAAAACTGCATCGGATTCCTGAGTCTTCATCCATTCCCCGCTGGCTTCATAGGTAGAAGGGAACTCGCCGCTGGCACTGTCGGGGACCCCGGCGGCGCCCCCCCCCAACATTTCTCCCTTAACACATGTTTTGCTTGCTTGTCTCCGTGTATCTTTTCTTAGTTATGTGTTGAAGAAGAAACCTGTGTTCTGCCTTAAACTTGTATTTTCTGTCTTTCCAGTCACATCTTTTTAAATAAGTTTCATTCAATAAAACTATTTTGTTTACCAAAAAAATTTCAAAGTGAGTTACTAGATATATATGATTTTCATTCTTATCTTCAAACTGAGCTGCATAAAAAGGGAGAAACTGATTTGTGGAGTTCAAATTCACCTTACTCAAGGATAATTTGTGCTTTTAGGATTATCTTAAGTAAATTACCATTAGTAATACATTTTTTTAATTATGTCTATATTCCACTGTTTTTATTTACATGTGTTGTCTATCTTTCTCAAGGAAAGTTCCATCATTTTTTCCTCTAGAAACAGGTTTCCTGATTACCAGGAGTTTTGTTCACAGCATCTTCTGAATTTAAGGACCCTCCTCATCCCCATCTTTGCAGAGAACAGACGTTTTACAGGGGCACAACTTTTCTTTAAGACTCTCCATGAAAATTTAGGACATGAATTACCAAACTATTGTATTATCCCCTTTCTCATTCTACTCAAGTTATTTTATTTCTTTATTTTGTGATTAGTTTCGTTGATTTTGCTTGTTGGTTTCAGGGCACACCCAACAATGTTCAGGGTTACTCCTAGCTCTTCTCTTAGGGATCACTCCTGGAGGGTTCTGGGGACCATATGGGATGTCCAGGACCAAATCCAGTCTGCCACACACAAGACAAGCTCCCTACCTGCTTGACAATATTTGCCATTTTAACAATGCCATAATTTGAAATGGAATTGAATAGATGATCCCTTCAATTTCAGAAAGCTTACAAATTATACTATGTATATATAGTATATATATTATATATACTATATATGTATATATAGTATATACATTATATATACTATATATGATATATAGTATATATATTATATACTATATATGGTATATAGTATATATATTATATACTATATATAGTATATATATACTATATATTGTATATATATTATATACTATATAGTATATATTATATATAGTTACTTTAACAAATATATAATAGTGTTGGCACTGTTTAATATGCATAAGGATCATGTTTGGGTAATGCTTTGTGTAATAAATCACCTTTAAGGATTTTAGACTGAATATTATTTTTATCAAAAAATTAAAAATGTGGAGGTTATGAGAAACAAAAAGATTCCAGGTAGAGGAAGCAGGATGGAAGATATTACGGGACTTACTTAAAGAATATGGAGTGTTAAGGCTTTGCTGAGAATGTGTTTCTCAGAGCACAGGAGGCCTCTTCTGTGTTATTTTGTTACTGGGCTGTGTTAAAACACAGCCGATTCCCTCATAGTTGCCTGAAGAGCTTCTGCCCAAGCTCATTGAGAGTGTGCAGAGCCCTCCTCATTGCCAGAGGAACAGACGCAAAGAGGACCCCACCTGCTGAATGAGCTCCTCAATCACAAATTCAATTGGAGTTTTTCCAGTTGGAGTTTTTCCCTTTGCCTGTCAAGTTTTGTTCCTGTGGTGTCTGCATCTGCCTATGCTTCCATTTTATTTGAAATGATTTAATTGTTCCACATGCTGGGAGAGTTTATTTATTCACCTACCAGACACCTGCAACTCTTTGATGCTGTCTTTTTGATTTGTGTATAAATAGAAAAAAAAATATTACATTGAGGGTAAAACTCTCTCTTTGTCCAGAGAAAATATTTGGTAATCACAGTAGAAAACATGTTGTCTTGATTTCAAAATGGTTGGCATCGTTAACCCATAAACAAACTTATTAAGGGAAAGGAAATAGGTGATTTGGGGTTAGATATGGTTTACCCTAACCCCCCACCCCCTGCCCAGCGTCGGAGCCCAGGCCGTGGCTCTTTAACCATTAAGCACAAATTTGGGTTCTGCCTAATCTCCACCCATGTTTGACCCTATTAAGTTTGTATGGCTCGATCTCTGTCTTCTGAGTCATAGGAAATTTTACAGTTTCTCTGATTGGAAATGAGAAGGTATTATTTGTCGGCTTTGTTTCTTAAAAACTGGGGCTGGGGGAATAGTAAAGAAACAAACGAAACTGGTCTGTTTACTGAATGTGAAGCATCAAGTGTGATGCATCATTAGACTCCAGTTTTGGTTCTTTGATTTCAAAATATTCCCTTTAAGATTTCTTATTGGGGCTGGAGCAATAGCCCTGCGGGTAGGGCATTTTCCTTGCACGCGGCCAGCCCTTGCCAGCCTGGGTTCCATCCCCGGCATCCCATATGGTCCCTAGAGCACTGCCAGGAGTAATTCCTGAGTGCAGAGCCAGGAGAAACCCCTGAAAAAAAAAAAAAAAAACCAAAAAAAACAAAAAAAAATTTATTTCTCCTTTCCTCACTCTAAGTTGAATATTAAGAACTCAAATATTTAAAAATGTATTTGTATAGACTTACTCATACTATTAATTTTTAAAAGTATATATCTACAAAGTTAGAGTATCTAAAAAATAATGGTTAATCAAAAGTACATTACTAAAAAATTGCAGTTTAGTGTTACGATTATAAAGACCAAAGCAGTTATAACATGAAGACAATGGAAGACAAGATAAGGTCATTATTTGATAGACTCTCCACTTTTTATACACTAAATCAGATCTATGAAAACATGTTATAACATTTTATGTAAACATAAATCCATAAAGAGAAGATAAAATTAATAAGAATAATAAAGGATTGATTGTTTTTTATTTCCCTAACACTGCTCTCTAGATATTGCATGTAGTGCATGACTTAGCACAGGCAAAACAAATACAAATTTATTGCCTCTGTTTTTAAATAAGTAATAAATAAACCAGGGTGGTAGACTTTCTCAGATCACTGAGAATTTAATAACAGAATCCAAATTTTGTCTTTGGCCACTATGAATCGAAGGTAGAAGACAACCCTGCAAAATTACTCAACCACTGACAATATCCTTAGTGCACACACACACACTTTTACAGGCTCTGAAGGAACTTAGAACTCTTAATAGAAGACACACCACAGGAACACACATATACATATATATCTATATATGAAACACATCAGAAAACATGCCTCCATGACTTGAACATAGAGGTTATTACATAGACAGTTATTAAAAGGGGATTGATTTCTATGAGGGGTAAAGAGAACGCTGAAGAATACAGTTAAAGTTATATGAAACAGCTACTACATTTTGAAATAACAACAGAATCTACCAAAACATTAAAAAAAAACACTAGGAGTGGGGTTTATCTTTTCACTAAGTTAATATACTTATTATATTGGAGGAATTCTAGATTTTATAATCCCATCACAGCAAAACTGCTCTCAAAGCTCTACTTATATTTTCTCCTAAATATTAAACACACAAAGATAAAATAAAGTTTTCCGTATGAATCTCTAAAGCCCTAACAAATACACTTATAAAAAATCTGCAAAAGTATTCATGAAGGTAGTGAAGTGCTTTCAGGTGACCTATAATCTTTTATCTTATGCTAATAATAATTGTTGCAAAGGAAAAAGTGCTTCTTATAAAAACATTACTAAGAAGCCCCATATTGGAAGATTTAATCTTTATTTCATATCACCCCTTGGTATATTTTAAGGCCCATAAATTTCCTTTTGCAAAAGAATGAAAATTCTCTGTGCTGAATAATCGGTATTTGTAATCAACTTGTTTCATTTAAATTAATTAATTCTTTGGTCTGCCTCATAAATATTTTATATTGTCTTCTAAGCATATTTTACAAAAAATTATATCATAATGGATTTTATCATGAGTGATCTCTATTTATTAGAGAAAGGTGGTGCTTTCTATTTAACACTGTTACCTGAGAACTATTTATTTTAAAATTCATATAATGTTAAAAGGATCATAGGTTCTCTGTCTGATAGTCTTAATTTGGCAAACGATTCTGGAATTCCCTGGAACATTGTAATCTATTGTCTAATATAGGGTATTTAGACTTTTGCACAGAAGATCGCTGGATTCCACAAGCAAATGTGTATTGAGACATCTTGAAAATATCTTTATGGTTTAACCTCAAATGCCACAGAACTTCACTTTCACCATATTCTGTCATCAAAGTTCCAGCCAATGAAAAGGCAGATTACACATATAGAAATCACCACCAATGGGAGGAGTATTAAGATCCTATTTTAAGATGATGAGTATGTGGGATGTTATATTTATATTTATATGTTATATATATAAACAGCAAGTAGGACTCTTTTCTTGGATCTGTCTGAACTGAATTTGATGCCCAGTAATGCTTAGGATCCCCACACACAGCCGGGAGTTATCCATAAACCAAAAACAAAAAAAAGTGTGGTTATTTCTAAAATATTTGAAAATATTAGTGCTTTTCACACAAATACATGGTCAAGAAATGGTGGTGGCAACAGCTTTTATTTGGGTGGTAGGTGGTGTGTAACGGGGTTAAATCATCTAATTTATTTTTTACTGTTTCTATAGAGCAGTAACATATGTATATATATTTATATATATATATATATATATATATATATATATATGCTTTTGGTTATATATATTTCTACGGCTCTGCACAGAATTACTAGGCATATGGGATGGGGATCGAACATGGGCGGGCGGGTGCAAGGCAAAGGCCCTACCCGCTGGGCTATCGCTCCGGCCCCTAGAGCAGTAACATATTTAAAATAATACTAATGCTTATTGTATTGATGTACTAAATTGCTGTACGCCATCGACACCAAAATACTCACTACTTCCCACCAGTATTGTTGTAGTTCACCTATTCATTCCTTTCTATCCCTTTTCTGCTTGTTTGATACAATTTGCTAGTTTTCTCTCTATACATGACTGATTTGATATATATGTAAACTTAATTTTATCTCTCTAAATAGGACTGGGTCCCTGGGATGAACCCAGAGTACGGCAGAGACTGGCAAGCTACCAGTGGTGTATTCAATACACCAAAAACAGTAACAATAATGAACCTCATTCCCAGTGAATGGAGACATTACTGGCGCCTGCTCGAGCAAATTGATGAACGGGAAGACAAGTGACAAGTGACAAGTGACAAGTGATATGTTATATATATGCAATTATTAGTAGTATTAGAATAGGCAAATGAACACAGAGCATATTCTCATAAAGAAAGCAAAATGGAAAGAGAGAGCTTATCTTCCACTTAATGTTATTGGGATTTTGGTTTATTTCCAGGTAGTTATTTTGACAAATGCTATTGTGAATATATCTATGCATGTTATATGAAATGTTTTTCATAAAAATCTTGAAGAAAGTGAGAGATTATTATAGAGGGAGAAAAACAACTTAGAATGGCATTTTTGATAGTCGGGTCCTTCTTGGCTTCATCCACAAGAGGGACTTAAGCATAAATTAAGTACAGAGTAATTTATGCTTGTATTAAATCTGCCCTCAAAATCAGAGTTCATATTTGTATAAGTTGATTGCCAGCTATAACTTGTGCCCTGCACTGAGTGTACTAAGGAAGTATCTATCTGCTGGAGCTTCATGTTTTTGGGTTTTTTGTTTTGCTTTATTTTTGTTTTTTGCTAAGGGCAGTTCTTCAATGGAGAAACTGTGAAACAATGAATCAACACTTCCTCTAGCTGAGGAGACCAGATAACAAAAAGGAGAGTTAGGGAGAAGCATAAATGCACTTACCAGGCAGCTCCTTTTTTCAATTGAAAGGCACCTTAATTTCCTCCATTATGATGTATGAATTCTGATGTAACACAATGCTTAGACATTTACAAAAGGAAAATTTCTGGGATAAAATACAAGCCCCTGTTCTAGCTGCTGAACTGCTGGGTATTATTATTTATCTGCTTCCACACACTCCAATAAAACAGGAAATGAGAATGGTAATTATTAAGTCTTTTAATTTTAATTACCTGACTATTGTTTAATGTCATTTTTATGCATTATAGTTTTTTGTAATTCGTCTTTTTACTTTTGCATTAACTTTTTTTTTTCACTTTTTAGATTCACACACGATGGTGCTTAGGGGTTGCTACTGGCTGTGAACTCAGGAATTACTCCTGCTGGTGCTCAAGGGACCATGTGGGAGTCAAAGATCGAACCCTGGTCAGACGTGTGCAAGGGAAAACCCTATGCAATTTTCTACCGCCTTAGCCCCCTTGCATTAACTTTTAAATGCTTTCTGAAAATGCTTATCTATATTTCGATCATTTTTGACTGTATAAATGATCTCCTCCATTTGCTTTTTCTTTTTTTTTTTTTTTTTTGCTTTTAGGGTCCACGTGGCAATGCCCAGGGGTTTCTCCTGCCTCAGCACTCAGGAATTACTCCTGGCAGTGCTCAGGGGACCATATGGGATGCCAGGGATCGAACCCAGGTCAGCATGGGCCGGCCGCGTGCAAGGCAAACGCCCCTAACCGCTGGGCTATCGCTCCAGCCCCTCCTTCATTTGCTTTTAATATTTCCTGAATGCAAATCCCTTCACTACACTTAAACTTGTTCTTAAGTTTTTTTTTTTTCATTAGCAGCCACCTACCTACCACTCTTAATTTACAAACATTTTCACTTTTTTTAGTGCCTCACCTTTGTGAAGAGTTAAACTTTTGGAGGTATCTTCAGTCACTATCATGTGTAAGAAAGGCAAGTCAGTGTATGAATCCCTTTACTGTTTTCACACTACTTATTCTCTACCTGAGCTCAATAAACCTTTCTGTTAAATTCAGCTATGGTTGTATGCTATAATTATTAACACACTCCAAAGATAAATTTTCCACTAGATTTCCTTTGAACAGTGGAAGGGTCTCAGTCATTTCTCACTACGCGATTCCTGACCTAGAGGACTGACTTTATACTGAAATAATAATTTCAGAAGCTTGCCACTGATGATGAAGTTGAAGGAGGCTTCTACTTCAAATTGTATCTGCAGAACTCACTGCAATTTTGCCTAACTATGGACTTCTGTCTTTGCAGCTATGTAGGTGAATCTCAGGTTTATGAAGGAGATTACTGGCTCCCTAAGGTCAAAGTGCTCTCACTGTCTACACATTTTTACTATCTGGATGACAAGACCACACAGCCCTTATCTTCATTCACTGGTGGGGAATAGCTAAAGATTCTGAATTGGGAACTTGATACTTATGGTATCAATAGCAGTGCATGACTTAAAATTGCCAGCAGGGAGCAGTTATAGTTGACAATCTTTGAGAACATTGTAGAGCCTTAGCACCTCACAGCCTCACTAATTTGTTTCTTTAGCAAATCAATATTATTATACATGGAAATTTCTTTTTTCTCTTTTCCGCTTTTTTTGGGTCACAACTATGTTCAGGGGTCACTCCTGGCTCTTCATTCAGAAATTACTCCTGGAGGTGATTAGCGAACTATATGGGATGCCTGAGATGGAACCAGGGTCAATCACATGCAAGGCATTACCTTACCCACTGTACTACAGCTCTGGCCCCAGCATTGATATTTCTTAATATTGGGATTGTGCTATGATTTGTTGTGATTGTCATGAGTTGACACTGCTTATTGGGAAACATTGAACTTTGAGAATCATCTATGAGAGAGAGTAGAAGAGAATAATAAAAGTACATATATTTTTTTTTAATTTTTGTAATTGGTTGAACTTTTACTCTTTTTATAAATATAATCACCTTGAATTACAATTACCAAATTAATCATGATTGGCTTTCAGGTGTACAATGTTCTAATATAATCCCATCACTAGTGTCCACTTCCCTTTCCAATCTCTCTGGTTACCACACCAACCCTCTAGTCTGCCTCTATGGCAAGCACTGTTTGTGTTTCTTTGTTTTTCCTTGTAGTCACTGTGGTGTAAATAATGTTACTGAGAGGGTATCATATATTTATCATTTTACCTCTTTCATCACTCAGTGATATCCAGAGTGACCACTTCCCTGTATCACTGTCGTAGTGGTCCCTGCCCTGACATGTTCTACCTACTTAGCTGTAAGATTTCTAATAAAAAGCAATTCACATGCACTTTTTTTCTACTGCCTTTGGTCATTAGTTATCCCCCTACTATATTCCTTATATCCCAGATATTAATAAAATCATATGTGTCCCTCTCTCTCTGACTCATTTTTCTAAGCTAATACTCACCAGATCTGTTCATGTATCAGTAAATATCCTGACTTCATCTTATGACTGAATGGTATTCCATTGTGTATAAAGTGCATAGGTCATTTCTAAGAAATAAATGAATGGGTCCATCTTCTTTCTCCTTGCTCATCTATATTGGCTTTTGCCACAGAGCAAAATCATTCATTCAATCTCTCTGCAGCAGCTTTTACAAACCAATGTTATAACGAGACTTTGTACCTAATACTAAGCATATGAACAAATTTACTCAGACTGCAAAAAGTAGAATTTTTAGAGGTATGTCTAGCCCCTTGATTGATGTGCCAACTTGATTTTACCCTTTATACCCTTATAGTTTGATGCTAAGACAATTCTTCATCCACATAAAATTTTGATAATATAAGTCAGGATATTTGTGAACTATTCTGGCACATAGAGAGATTAATGTCCTTTCGACTTACCAAGTATGTGAGTTTTCTGTTAGGTGACTTTTTTGTATCTAAAGTACTTGTCATTATTGTGATTTGCTTGTCCAACTAAATCAGTACAGGGAGTTGGCTCTAATGGGCCTTGAGTCCTCCAGAGTGGTTCTATTTCACACACTTTCACTTCAGCCTTATCTATCCCACTTGGGATTTCCTGTCACATAGACTTCCTTGCTCCGGGCAAGGATTTCACTGTATTTTCTTTTTCTATTTTTTTTAACTGAATGGAGAAAAGAAGGCTCAAAAGACAGGTGTTTCAAAGCACAAGATTATATGTTCATTCTGAGAGAGGACTCTATTATTGGTCCTCTATTTTTATGCATCTTTGTGCTGAATTTTGAAAAGCACATTCATTAAATTTCCAGATTGCAATTTCCATCTAATAGTGTATGGAACAAAAATAATTTGATTAATGATTAAATGAAAGAACCATTTGAAATTTGAAATGACAAAATTGAAAGTGATATGTATGAAACTTCAAATCCAAGGGACTTAACATTTGCACAATGCATAACTTTATGAAAATGAAATGATTTATAAAAAATAGTTCAACATTTTGATGTGTTTTCCATATGTCAGATTATATCTAGATTACTGATATTCAGACATGTCAGTAACTCATAAGTAGGTTGTTGTAAGTCAAAAAGTTTTTCCTTAAAGATAGTGAAGGTCTTGAGGCCGGAGCGATAGCACAGTGGGTAGGGTGTTTGCCTTGCACATGGCAGACCCAGGTTCGCTCCTCGGCATCCCATATGGTGGTCCTCCAAGCACCACCAGGAGGTAATTCCGAGCGAAGAGCCAGAAATAACTCCTGAGCATCGCCGGGTGTCACCCTCCCCCAAAAAAGATAGTGAAGGTCTTAAAAGTCATGATGCATAAAAGCCAGTTAAAATAATGTTTGCATTAGACATTCCAAAATACAATTTTGTATGACCTTCTCTCTGTTCTGAAATATTTAGAAGACATTTCAACATGCAATTAAAAAGTGCATAAATTTGAAATATTGACAAGAATTTAGATGCATTATAAAAATAAAGTCAGTTTTTAAAATAAATCACTCACATTAGCCCAAATCCTGTGTAATCTTGTTTCTAGGAGATAACTAAAATGTTTGATGGTATAGGTGCAAAGTTGAGTGTCAGAAGCTAAGGAGAAAAGGAAATGTGTATTAAAACTCAGTATGTATGTTTTTTTCATTACAGAAAGTGAAATTTATAAAGTTGATGCACAATATTGTGTCTATAAATAAAAGTATTACGTTATACACTCACACCTTGGTAAGAATCTAGATCTCATGTTAACGGTTCTTATGACAACATATTTTAAAAATAAACTAGGTGAATATACTTAAAAGTGTTTCTATGCTGGGAGAGAGTTAGAGCGAGAGAGAAACAGAGAGAGAGAGAAGGATAGAGAGAGAGTATACAGGGATTAAGGTGTTTTTCCTGCTCATATCAAACTCCAATTCAATCTCTGACACCACTTATGGTTTCCTAAACACTACCGGGATTTTTGCCTGAGCACAGAACCAAAAGTATATGCTGAGAACTGCCACATGTGTACCCCCTATCTAAAAAAAGTGAAATCCTCACTGTGTGCTAGAAAGAAATGAATTATGCATATAAAACAGAACTTGTTGTTTAGCTGGATCAAGATAGATAATGAAAACTAATAAAATAGTAATAAAAGTTCTTCTAGATTTCCATACATAACAAAGCATTTTGATGGGATAATCAAAGACAAAGAACATTAGAAAAATAAACAAAATATTGGATGCTAAAGAATCAGAGCTATAGAAAATAATGTAAATGACTGAAATCCATTCTAATGTGTTGGAGGTATAGAATAGGGGCTGGAGCGATAGCCCAGCGGGTAGGGCATTTGCCTTGCACAGGGCCTGCCTGTGCCGGCCTGGGTTCAATTCCCGAATCCCATATGATCCCCTGAGCACCTTAAGGAGTAATTCCTGAGTGCAGAGCCAGGAGAAACCTCTGAGCATTGCTGGGTGTGACCCAAAAAGAAAAAAAAAGAGGTATAGAATAACAGGTGAAATACTTCACCTGATGCCATTTACGGTTCTCCTGAGCCCTTTCAGGAGTGATTCCTAAGAGCAGAGCCAGGAGGAAGCCTTGAGTACTGCTGGGTGTGGCCCCAAAACAAAACTAAAAAATCCAATTGATGCATCAGTATCTAGATTTTAGATGCTTAAGAAAAATATGGACATTAAAATTATTTTTAATTCCCAGGAGTGCTATTGCTGGATCAAATGGGAGCTCAATGTCTAGTTTTCGGAGGAATGCCCATATTGTTTTCCAAAAGGGCTGGACCAGTCGGCACTCCCACCAACAGTGGATGAGAGTCCCTTTTTCCCCCACATCCACACTAGCACCGGTTGTTCTTGCTGTTTTGGATGTGTGCCAGTCTCTGTGGTGTGAGAGGGTACCTCATTGTTGATTTGATTTGCATCTCCCTGATGATTAAAGATGAAGAGCACTTTTCATATGCCTTTTGGCCATTCAAATTTCTTTTTTTTGAAGCATCTGTTCATTTCTTCTCCCCATTTTTTGATGGGGTTGGCTGTTTTTCTTGTGAAGGGCTACCAGTGCCTGATATATCCTGGATATTAACCCCTTGTCAGATGGGTATTGGGTGAATATCCTTTCCCACTCTGTGGATTGTCTTTGTATCTTGGTCACCATTTCTTTTGAGGTGCAGAAGCTTTTCAATTTTATATAATCCCATTTGTTTATTTTTTCTTCCATTTGCTTGTTCAGTGGTGTGTCGTCTTTAAAGATACTTTTAGTTTCGATGCCGTAGAGCGTTTCCTCTATGTTTTCCCGATGTACCTTATAGATTTATGTCTGATGTGAGATCGATAATCCATTTTGAGCTGACTTTTGTGCATGGCGTTAGAAGGAGTTCTAAGTTCATTTTTTTACATTGAGCTGCCCAGTTTTCCCAGCACCATTTGTTGAAGAGGCTTTCTTTGCTCCACTTAATATTTTTTGCTCCTTTATCGAAGATTAAGTGGTTGTATATTTTAGAGTGTGTTTCAGGATATTCAGTTCTATTCCATAGGTCTATGGGTCTGTCTCTATACCAATATCACACTGTCTTAATTACAACTGCTCTGTAGTAAAGCTTGAGGTTGGGGAAAGTTATACCTCCCATCTTATTTTTCCCAAGGATTGCTTTAGCTACTCGTGGGGGTTTATTATTCCATACAAATTTCAGAAGTGTTTGTTCAATTTCTTTGAAGAACATCATGGGTATCTTTATAGGGACCGCATTGCATTGAATCTTTATAAAGCTCTAGGGAGTATTACCATTTTGATAATGTTAATCCTTCCAACCCATGAGCAAGGAATGTGTCTCCATTTCCTCAGGTCTTCTTTTATTTCCTGAAGTAACATTATGTAGTTTTCTTTGTAGAGATCCTTTACATTCTTTGTCAAACTGATTCCTAGGTATTTGATTTTCTGTGGCACAATTGTGAATAGGATAGTTTCTTTAATGTCCCTTTCTTCTCTTTTGCTGTTTGCATATAGGAAGGCCATTGACTTTTGGGTATTGGTTTTGTACCCTGCCACTCTACTATAGGAATGTATTATTTCTAGGAGCCTCTTGGTAGATAATTTCGGTTTTCCAGGTATAATATCATGTCATCTGCAAATAGTGACAACTTGGCTTCTTCCCTTCCTATCCGGATGCCCTTCAATGTATTTTTTCTTCCCTGATTGCTATGGCAAGTACTACCAATACTATATTGAGTAGAAGTGGTGAGAGTGGGCAGCCTTGTCTTGTCCCTGATCTTAAGGGGAAGGCTTTCAGTTTTTCCCCCCATTGAAAATGATGCTCACTGTGGGCTTGTAGTAGATGGCCTGGATTAGCTTGAGGAAGGTTCCTTCAATCCCCATTTTAGGGAGAGCTTTTATAATGAACGGGTGTTGAATCTTGTCAAATGGCTTCTCTGCATCTATTGATATGATCATATTGTTTTTATTTTTCTTTTTGTTGATATGATGTATTATGTTGTTTGACTTGCGGATGTTCAACCATCCTTCCATTCCCGGGATGAAACCCACTTGGTCATGGTGTATAATCTTTTGATGACTCTTTGGATTCTATTTGCTGGTATTTTGTTGAAGATCTTAGCATCTGTATTCATCAGGGAGATTAGTCTGTAGTTTTCCTTTTTTGTGACATGTCTGTCTGCTTTGGGTATCAGGGTGATATGTGCCTCATAAAAGCTATTTGGGAGTGTTTTTGTTTCTTCAATTTGCCGGGAAGAACTTGAAAATAATTGGGAGTAGGTCCGCTATGAAGGTTTTGTAGAACTCACTGGTGAATCCATCTGTACCTGGACTTTTGTATTTGGGGAGACTTTTGATCATAATCGGTGATTTTAATGCCAAGATAGGACCAAGAAGATCGGCTGAGAACTCCACATCGGGACCCATGGCCTAGAAATGGAACGAACAGGGTGAGAGACTCTCTGTGTTCATCATGTCCACCAAGACCATTCATGGGAACTCACAGTTCCAGAAAGCTGAAGTGAAACTTTGGACATGGGAATCTCCTGGCGGACAGTTCCACAATGAAATTGACCACATCATCTTCAATCGATGGTTTTGTCTGACCGATGTTGCTGTTGTCCCCAAATTCCAAACAGGATCAGAACACCGCCTCCTTCGGGGCAAAATTCTACTTCCCGCAACGGGGAGAAAAGGCTGCAAAGTTTAAGAAGAGAACTCCCAGAACGACCACCAACTGTTTCTTTGGCACCATTGCAGCAACATGGGAAGATACCATCATTGACGACATCGATGAAGAATACAACCGACTGGTTCAGCACCTCCAATTGTGCGAGGAATGCTGAGAGAGAGAAAGACACAAAAGAACGCCTGTCTTCAGAAACTCTCGAGCTCATTCGCAAATGTGGCAAGGCGCGAGCCTCAGGAGACCAAATGCTAACGTCCAAGCTTGCTAAACAGTGCAGAGAAGCGATAAAAGAAGATCTCAAAGACAGAAGAGCAGAAATACTGGTCGATGCAGCAGAAGCCAGGAAAAGCATTCACACTGCCCGCCTGTCCTTCACCAACTATAAGACCAAGATGACTGCCCCTCCGACGCCCTGATGGATCTATCACATCTTCCAGAAAGGCAATGGAGAAGATTATCCAGGACTTCTACTCAAATCTCTTTGATAGCCACATCCACCTGCCCACATACCAAATTCTACAGGATGGATATGTCATTCCCAATATTCTCCCTTCTGAAATCCGACATGCCATCTCGTTGGTAAAGAAGGGAAGAGCACCAGGCCCAGACAAATTCAGACCCGAACACCTGAAGAATCTGCTGTCGGTACTCATCAATACACTAGCTCGGCTCTTCACACGCTACCTGTCCGAAAGCAAGGTGCCCTCCCAATGGAAAACCAGCAGGACAGTTCTACTGTTCAAGAAGGGAGACATTCACGACATCAGCAACTATCGCCCCATCTGCCTGTTGTCTGTCATCTACAAGCTATTTATACAAGTCATCCTGAACAGGATTAGCAGAACACTAGAAGAAGGACAACCATGAGAGCAAGCAGGCTTCCGGAAAGGATTCAGCACATTCGACCATACCCACACAGTAACCAAGCTCATTGAGGTTTGTAGGGAGTACAAGATGCCGCTCTGTCTCACGTTCATTGATTTACAGAAAGCCTTTGATTCTGTGGAGACTGGAAGCAGTCATCGAAGCCCGAGCCAAACAGGGTGTTCAAACCCAATACATCAAGATCCTTTGTGAGCTGTATTACGGATTCACCACCAGGATCTCACCATTCTACAAAAAAGTGATCATTATTGTGAAAAGAGGGGTTTGACAGGGAGATACCATTTCACCAAAATTCTTCAGTGCCACCCTCGAGAACATCATGAGACAATTAGAATGGGAAGGAATGGGAGTGAGGATAGATGGTCGGCAACTACACCACCTCTGCTTCGCTGATGACAATGTTCTAATAACACCAAACATTAGCCAAGCACCACAAATGCTGGCTGACTTCGACGGAGAATGTGGAAAGATAGGTCTACAGCTGAATCTAAAGAAAACAATGTTCATGAAGAATGAACTAGTTCCTGAGGCCCCATTCACTCTCAATGGAACAAACATCTCTGAATGCAGCAGTTATGTGTACCTAGGTCGAGAAATCAACATGATGAGCAACCTAAATCCTGAGCTGCGCAGAAGGAAGAGAGCGGCATGGAATGCCTTCAAAGGCATCGAAGAAATAGCTAAAAAGAATAGCAAAAGAAATAGCTAAAGGCTCTGGGGCACATCTCTTTGACTCCACCGTTCTCCCTGCATTAACATATGCCTCAGAGACCTGGGCCCTACGAAAGCAGGATGAGAATGCTATTCGGGTCTCCCAGAGAGGAATCGAAAGAGCTATGCTTGGAATATCACCCCACTCAAGTGAGAGAAGGAATCCGGAGTTCTGACCTCCGTCGCTATTCCAGAATCAGGGATGCTGTCTCATTTGCCCAGGCATTGAAAATCAGATGGGCTGGACATGTAATGCGATTTGGAGACAACCGCTGGACTAGAGCCATTACCAACTGGATCCCACGGGATGTCAAAGATCACGTGGCTGCCCATCTACAAGATGGTCAGACTTCCTTGTAAAGACACTGAAGGAACGTTTTGAGGCTCTTCGTATTCCTGAATCAACCAGATGCCATTGGGCTACATTGGCACGTGATAGGGTCCAATGGAAATGTTTCTGGCGCCTGCCCGAGCAAATCTATGAATAACTTCAAATGATCAAGTGAGCTTGGGGAGGGCTCTGCCGGGGGGCCAGGGCTAGAACCTGCCATGCCTCCCGGTGCCTCATGAACGGCTGTGCACAGGGAGGCAAGCGCTCTGCCCCATTGTGAGAGTCTCTGGACCAGCATACCTGGGCCGGATTGGGAAAAAGCGCTGCAGGGTGGGTGTCGGTGATCCGGCTGTGAGGCTGGTCTGCTGGGTGGAGTTCTGACAGGAGGGAAGTCCAAAAATGGAAATTGGCGGCGCCCATGGGTGAGGGAGGGTGGTCTGGCTTGTTGTGAGGCTCTGCCGGGTGGTGGGCCAGGGCTGGGACCCGCTGCCTCCGACTCCTCGCGGTGTGACGGAGGAACGCTCTGCCCGTGTGGAGTCTCTGGCGCATATGGCGGCGGTGGCCCACCACCTCGGCGAGCCTCACAACCAGCACCACCCCTCCCTCCTCCACGGGCGCTTTCACTTTTGGACTTCCTCTCCCAGAACTCCCCAGCAGACAGCCAGCGGCGCTCTGAGTTGGAGGTGTGGTAGAACTCTACAATGGGGGGGATGTCCTGCTCCCTGGCAGCGTCATGGGCGGGGGGCATGGTCGTGGGCTCGGCAGAGTCTCACAACAAGCCGACCACCCTCCTCACTCCATGGTGCGCCATTTCCACTTTTGGACTTCCCTCTCGTCAGAACTCCCCAGCAGACAGCCCATCAAGCCCGGCTCAGCGCGGTTCATCAATAAATGCTTTATTTGGAGGTGTTTAAAGTTTTGTCTCCCGCCGGCAAGCATGGCAGCTTCCGTGTTGTATATGATATGCCAAATTCCAGTAACAATTATATTAGGTCATTCCTATGACCTAATATAATGGTTCTGAGGGCTTTTATGTTCCCTTAGCGCGATGCCCCTGCCTCTACTGGCATGAGACAGGACATATGGAGATATTACTGGTGCCTGCTCTATCAAATAGATGATCAATGGGAAGATCGTGACTGATCGATCAAGTGAGACTTTTGATTACTGATTCTATCTCCTCGATGGAGATAGGTTTGTTGAGGTATTCCAAATCTTCTTGTTGAAGACTTGGGAGGCTATAGGAATCTGTACTTCTTTAATTATCTCTGCGCTATTCACTATAGCTAGAATCTGGAAACAACCTAAATGCCCGAGAACGGAGGACTGGCTAAAGAATCTGTGGTTCTTCTACACTATGGAATACTATGCAGCATTCAGAAAAGACAAAATTATGAAATTTACCTGCAAATGGATGGACATGGAGACTATTATGCTGAGTGAAATTAGAAGGAAAAGGAGATATAGAATGACTGCATTCATTAATAGGATATAGATAGATACTAGTGTTTTACTAAATGTGTGAAATGGTAATGGCAGATTAAAACTCACCATTGAATACACACAAAGAGACTTAAGTGATAAACTCATAATATCTGCAGGGCTAGCCACAATGTGTAAAACAAGAGGGAGAGTGATGCAGAGACAGAGAGAGAGACAGAGAGAGAGAGAGGAAACAGGGGTACTTGCTGTTGAGGCACTCTGGGGGTGGGTGGGAGGGGTGGGATACATTGGTGGTGGAAATGGGGCAATGGTGGAGGAATGGGGCCTGAATACTGTATTACCAAGAACCAATTGAACACCTTTGTAATTGTATGTCTCATGGTGGTATACTAAAAAATTAAAAAACTAAAAAATAAAAAAAATATTTAAATAATTTATATAATAATTACATACTAAATGTTTTGTTTTACTGGCTTGAAGAACTCAGAACCTGATGAGAAAAAACAATGAATGACCAATTAAAAAATGAAGGGACAAAAATAAGAAAAATATAGTGAAATAACTAGACTTTCTTCAATGCTGTAAGATGATGCAACATGCAAACTCCAGAGTAAATTGTCTTGAGCTCGACATTGGTATCCAATGAAGCCAGCGCTCAAGTGTAGAATAACAGTGCCTTCACATCACCCATCACACATCCACATATTCTCAAAATTTTCCATTTTTTTTCCATTTCTTTCCAAGTCCTCTCTCTAGAAAACCACTGGAGGATATTGTCTAAAATATAACAAACAATTCACTGATACAGAAAACAGTATGTAATTCAATAGACATCCCAGGAAAACAGTTGTTAACAAGGAAGAATAACAACTTACATTAAAACACAGAGGAGGGCTCGGGTGATATTCCAGCAAATAGGGGCTTTTGCCTTGCACACATAAGACACAAGTTTAGCCTCTGCATCCCATATGTCCCTTGAGCACCACCAAGAGTAATTCCTGAGTTCAGAGCCAGGAGTAACCTCTGAGGATTGTCGGGTGTGACCCCAAAAAAGAAAATAATAAAAAGTAAATAAAAAAGAAGGAAGATTGTTCTATGGGAATATTGTACAGAAAATAAAACAATAATGCTCATTTATCCTAACATGGTGACAGGATATTTATATATATTTAAAGGCTGTAATTTAAACTCAAATTTGTTACCGTTAGTTCCATAGGACATAAAAAATTGAAAATAAATTTTAAAATTTATAATTAGCAAAAAATCTAGTGAAGACAATACTTATGCTAGATATCTTACCTATCTGTGATACAAACTATAAATAACACACACAAAGATGTTAAAGCACTTAGGCTTGTCACTTGTCACTTGTCTTCCTTTTCATCAATTTGTTCGGAGCTGGCACCAGTAATATGCACATTCATTGGGAATGAGTTCCATTATGGGTACTGTTTTTTTGGCATATTGAATACACCACACGTGGATTGCCAGGCTCTGCCATGGCTTTGGGTTCATCCCCTGGTAGCCCGAGATTTTTCTATGTCAGACCATCAACCATCCAGGCCCCCACAGAGCAGAGCCCTGGGATGTAGACAAGCCTGTCTCCCTGTCTGCCACCTACCAATGCAGCTGGGCACCGCAGCCACATCTGCAACAACTTGAGGGGCAGGGACTTAGGCTTATTCTTTCAAAATATTAAGTTCTAAATATCCTAAATAAAAATCTTCCCATAGTAAACTTAGGTATTTATTTTTAAAAAACCGTGTAGAGTTCCATAGAAAATATAATATAAGGAAATTATATCTTTCTATATCCTCATCTAAACATGAAAGTCATGTATTTGCTAGAAAGGTAGAAAAAGAAATGAATGCAAGACAATGCTTTAAATAAACAGTTTGTCACAAATGGATATTTCAGAGTTATATATATATATATATACATATATATATATATATCAGTCATAGTCTGATTGCAATGAAATAATTTTCTATATATATATAAAATAATGTAAGGATAATGGGTAAAATGTCTTTCATCCAAAAAAATGAAAATTGTGAGACCAAGGAAGTAGTACTGTTTAGGAGAGGATGTAGTAGTCTAGCCCACTAAGCTCTCTATGCATTCTTGGATATAGCTCTGGCAGTTTTCAGTCACTGAGATATCCTTGGTGATCCTTGGCACTCTAAGACCCAAGCATCTTCAAGCACCTGGGCCCAAACATGAATCACCTGTCTCAGTAACTCAAATATCTCTGAGAGTGGCCCTGGGTTTCTTGAGCACTGATTTGAAGGTCTAAAATTTCATGTAAAATTTTAATCAACTGAAGATTATATGCAGAATTTTAGAAGCAATTTTATTTTGTTTGCTTAGCACAATCTTCTTCTTATGCTCCATCTTATCAAATGTGGTATCTGCTTTCTTATAGGAGTTATCTTCCTGGCTGCAGGAGATATTCCTTCTGTAAGTTCTTCCCTGTTAAGCATATCAAAGTGTCCATTCATCCACAAACAAAGCACTCTTGGAGATACAAGTTCCATTGTCATATGTAAAAGGGACCTGTGACCTGTGGGGAAAAACCATACTTTTAGCTATTTTTTGCAAAAGCAAAAAAAAAAAAAGGAATATCTTTCTTGCAAAGGGCAAATTTCATTTTTATAAATAGCAGATACTTAAGCAAAAGTTACCTGTTGATTTGAATCACTTTAATCTCAATGAATGATTTATCTTAAAGAACAAGAGAACATATATAGGTCTATTTCACTAAATAGTTGGGAAATATTTCAGTGCTATGACTTTTCATCATACATTTATTGATATTTCTGTTTTATCCTTACCATGCCCCGTAGTAGAATTACACTTTTTACCTCTTACAGTTTGATGTGACTGTGTGCCTTGTGTTGAATGGAAAAACTATGAGCAGAATTGTGGTACTTGATGAAGGAAGTTGTATTTAGTAAAGACGGAAATCTTTAATTTCATATTTGCTTTAAAATTTCATATTTGCATTAACCTTTAATGTCATATTTGCTTCTTTTCCTAAGATTATGAATGTCTCACAGCTAGACATTCTCCAGCTCAGTCTATAGATGATGAAGATGCATTCTATTTCCATAACTGGTATGCCATTTGGCATACAGATTAAATAATATATAAAGTTTTATTTTCTTTATAAGGCATTATGAATGGAGGGCTGATTTTAGTATAGTAAAATGTGAATTATTTGAAATATTGTGTCTAATGTTCTGGAATTTCTGACTCATTTAGCCCTCAATAGACACCCCCAGGTAATTTTCTTAGTAATTCATCATAGAATGTTATTCAACATCATTGATAGGTCTTGGAGATGTTATGAATAATAAGACTGATCCATATATTATATTTGTACCCCACATACAGAAAAATAGTATTTTCTATTTTCCTGTTGGTTCTATTCGTCATAGATAATTTTCTTTTATGTTTGAATTCAGAATTTGCTACCAGAATTTTTACTATAGTGGTTATATTTACTAACTAATCATACCTAAGCAATAGCAAACCCGTATCAGTGATGAATGAAGTAGAATGGCAGAATGGCAGAGAACAAAAAATTGAAACATACTTTGCATTTCTGAGTGAGTAGCATAACTAGTCTCTGGTACATGTGATGAAGTCGCTGTGTAGGTAGTAAGATATATAGAAATAAAAATATAGCCAGTGGTGGAGATAGTCCCTACTCTTCTATTCCTGCCCAAAACAATGTCTATCTATGTGAATGGAAAATAAGAGGATCTAACTCTCCACCCATGTATTTTAAAGCTGAAAATACTTAAGTGGCATAAAAATTGATAACCTAGACTTATTTACTAAGAACATTAAATTATTAGTTTATTTCCACACTTTTGGAAACTTAATGGAAAAGGAGGGGCTATTTAGATTTAGACTTAGGTTATTTATTAGCAAATGTATTAAAAGGTAGTACGTGGAAAACAGGTATTCATTTATTTGTTGTCTACTGTGAGATATTCGTTATATTATCTTACTTTATGGTATAATGTTCTTCCTTATATAAATGAATAGGGGATCAAATGTCAATACAAACAATAAAGTTTTTATTGTTAGTATGTGATAAAAGGTCACCATTGAAAGAGGACCTATTCACCATGACTGGGTTAAGCTGACAAGTCAGCTTATATGAGCATCTTTTGACTTCTAGACCTGCTAGACTCTGCCCAATATCTCTTGGGGTTTTTCTTTGTTTCTTTTTTGAACTTAAAGACTCTTCCATGGAACTAAAAAACTAATGTTTGTCTTGAGTAAAAATCAGAAGTAATTGGAGCTCTAGTCTTCTTTTTACTCTCTTTGGAAGGATCTAGTTATAGGGAAAAAATAGCTAAGGAAACAACTACGGAATTGTGCCTGATTTCATGGGGGTCCCACATGCTACAAGTTAGGTTATCACAATTTCCCTGGTGATAATTTTAAATTCAAGAATCTAAACAATAATGCAGACACCTTAAATTTTTTTATATAGATTGAATATACTATGTTGCTAAAAATGAGATTTTTTGTCTTCAAATTAATTTGTCATAACTCAAAATAAGTGTGAACTAATATTCATATAAAATTGAGCATCTTTCAGGTAATTATTAAGATTGTTATATTCAACTATCTTTATTTTTTAAATATTTTATTATATGACCATTAGATATACAATTACAAAGATGTTCATGTCTAGATTTCAGTCATACAGTGTTCCAGCACCCATCCCTCCTCCAGTGCCTGTTTCCCACCACCAACGTCCCCAATTCCTCCCTCCTCCCCAGCCTGCCTCTATGACAGGTACTTTATCTCCTTTCTCTCTCTTTCTTTCTCTCTCTCTTCTCTCTCTCTTTCTCTCTCTCTTTCTCTCTCTCTCTTTCTCTCTGTCTTCCTTCTAGTGCACATTGTGTTTTGCAATACATACATTTAGAGGTTATCATGTGTCTCTTTTTGCCTATATCCAATGCTCAGTTCTAGGCTGGTATTATCATTTTCAACAATTAACTCACTGTTCCCTTCTCTCTCTTCCTTAATCTCTGACTCTCACATGTTTGTGGTAGATTCCACCTCTTGACAAGCCTTCCTGATGAATGTTTTGCCTGACCTTGGATATTTGTATCAAAATACATATATATTTGTATCATGCAGGTAAATGCAATAATTCTATACCTGTCTTTTTTCCTTCTGGCTAATTTCACTCAACATGATCCTCTTCATTTCCATCCATTTATATTCAACTGTCTTTAATTTGGACATTTTCCCCTTTTTGCAGTTGATTTAAAAAAATTCAGAATAAATGTTCCCAACCAACAAACACCAGGAGTAATTCCTGAATGCAAAGCCAGGACTAACCCCTGAGCATCACCAAGTCTGACCAAAAATATAAAAGAAAAGCAAATATTCAGAATAAAGAGCATCAAGATTCATACCATAGTGTTTTTTAAAGTTCCAACTATTTAAGAACTGCTATTCAAGGCATTCTGAAAATAAAACGTTTTGAGCATGCACTTAGAAATCTTCATTATTGCTAATGCAAGGTAGAATCATGCAAGGTAGATAGTCCAGCGGGTAGGGTGTTTGCCTCACATGCAGCCGACCTGGGTTCAATCCAGAGCATCCCATATGGTCCCCCGAGCACCACTAGGAGTAATTCCTGAGCAAACAGCCAAGAGTAATTCCTGAGTGTCACCGGTGTGACCCAAAAAAGCAAAAAAAAAAAGTGAAATATAGTATAAAGGATATGCTTATAAATAGCAAAAACATTTAATTACATGAGGAAATTACTCATGTCTATTTAGGGCCAGTGAAATGTAGTGAAGATCAATGCTGAAACTTGTTGTATATGAGTAAAGCATAGAACAGAGACTATATTTCTTCCAGTACAGAAAATAAAGGGCACAGTGAAAGATAGTTCTACTAGAGGAATACTAAATTTTAATTAGATTAAAATGTAAAAATGTATGAAAAGTAGGATTGGAAAATAATAATAGTAAAAGTGACAGTAAATATGTTATTTTAATTATTTTACTAGGAACACAGAGATAGTACACAGGTAGGGTCATTCACTTACATGTGTCAAATTCCAGTTTAATTCCCCACACCAATATGGTTCACTGTCAAGGGGTTAGTCCTGAGCACAGAACCAGGGCAGAAACAGCCCCTCAATTTTAGTGGCCAAAATTGGTTGTTTTTATTTACTGACTGTACTCCCAGGTACATATTTTACAGAATTATTCTACCAGCTCCAATGTAAAAAAAGGAAATAAGTTTTAATTACCAATTCTTCCTCACTTTTTAATTAGTCATATTTAAATTGTTTACATTTTAACACATGCTCCGTTTAAAAAATTGTGTTAGCTCCTTTGAAAATTGCATTAGCTCCTTGAGCAACTTTATTAGTTCCAGAAATGGTGTTTTTATTCACTGGATCCTCCAAATCCAAAAAAAAAATGCAAGTTCAGAAGAGCCTTAAGCCATCATGTTCACTCAAGAACAATCAGGAAATGGCTCAGGCCATCAAAGGTTTGAATATCCGAAAAACACTAACTACCTGAAGGGTGTCAGATACTTAGTGGCGGCAGAAGCTGTGTGTGCCCTTTATGGTGATGGTCTTGGTAGCTGCGCCATGGCCAAACAATCGGGTGGGACACAGAATCACTGGCCCAAAAGAACTGCAGAATTTTCACTACACTTGCTTAAAAGTGCAGGGTGATGCTGAATATAAGGGTCTAGATGTGAATTCTCTGTTCGTTGAGCATATCCAGGTGAACAAAGCTTTCTAGATGAGCCACAAAATTCATAGGATTCACAGACTTAGAACATGCCCAGCATGAGTTCTCCCTGCCACGTTGAGATTATCCTTACTGAAAGAGAGCAGATCGTCTCTAAACATGAAGAGGAAGTTGAACAGAATAAAAAGAAATGCAGGATAAAATAAAGAAGCAAAAACTTATTGCCAGGTTATAAACAAAAATTGGATAAATAAAATTTAAGCTCAATAAAAACTTTAATTAAATACAGCTATGGTAAATTTAAATATTTTGAATTTTTATGTAAAAGCTGTATTCCTATTAAGGTTTGTGCATGACTTTATTTACAAATATAGCAAGAATAAAGTCTATACATTACTTTTAAAGGAAAATTCAAAGACTTTGCAGAGGTTACTAAATGCTGATATTTAGGTAATTGGCTTTTGGGTCAAATGTAACTTTTACCTTTTTGTCAGTTAAAGACAGTACTGTTAAAGGCAGTAGTCATCAGTCATATAGGTAAAAACCAACTAGAGAAACCAATCTGGGAGTAAAGACAGTAGTAGAGTGGGTAGGGTTCTTGCCTTTCACAAGGAAGCCCAGGTTTGATTTCCAACTAATTCCTGAACACATAACCAGGAGTAATCCCTGAGAAACATCACCTATTGTGGCCCACAAACAAATCCATCCGATCTGTGGCTAAGTGAAATCTAATTCTCTTTTGCCTTTATTATTCCTCAAAAATAGCAAAAGAAATATAATTCTTCCATTGGTCATTATTAGTTATCATTAGCAAATAATATATAGTGAGTTTTCTTTATTCATAAAGGACCTTAAACTTGAACATTCCCAAGAACAATGATAATATGTGCTTCAGAAAAAAAATTATATGTAAACTACTGGAAATCTTGGTTTGGGTAATGATTATGAGGTAGGCAGATAGATAGGGGGGAGGGCCCATGGAAAATGAAATTTCTGGAAAGTAGTAAATCCAATTGCCCAGAAGTTTCAATAATTAAGACTATGCATAGGCCTGAAGAGATCCTCCTGGCTCTGAGGTGACCCTGAGGAGGCTGGACCCCACATAAAAGCAAACTGCAATAAAGATAATGACTGCAATTAGGGATTTATGACCCCTGAGCGTCCCCCACCTCTGCCAGAGAAACTCCAAACCAACACTCTGCCTTGGGAGAAGCTCTGGTTCTCTCAAAATTAGTTACTATCTACTTTCACTCTCTCCTTCCCCTTTTTCAGAACCTCCAAATAAAATCTGTTCTTATTTCACTATTTGTCTCACCTGAAATTCTTTTTTGTAAGGATGACAAAGAACCTGGAACCCCTGGGTAAGGTGTAGAACTGATTTTTCTTTCCTGCTAAAACCAATTCCTCAGCATCCCCAGATCTCCGAATGTGGGGATCAGCTTCATTACCTTGAAGATGGAATGGACTTTAGGTCTGGTTTGACGACACCTGGTGGGGTGACAGTGGCAGATGGGGAGAGGACCTTCTCTTTTGTCATTTGCTTATACATAATGTTTCCTGAGCGGAAAGTCACTACCTGCTATTGGGTTTTCTATCATGAGGAGAAAAGACCAACTTGCTCCAGGACTTTGCCAAGCAGCAAAGCACAGGAAAATTGATGGGAATGCCAAAATCTGCGAACAAAGAAAAGTAAGAAAAATTGTTAGATAAAACCCATGGGGCATGTTCCGCAGAGTTGAAATCTATTCTTGGGCCAACCCATTCTAAAGATCTCTCAGAATGGCCCAGTTTCTTCTTTTTTGTTTAAAAAATGATAAAATTTATCACTTTCCTGCCTTAGATCCCAAGAGTGAATTCTTTCAACAAGCCATTTATCCTGATAAGATAGGGACAGAGTTTAGTCTTCCTGGCATCTACTAAATTATTACAACACTAATATGAATAATCAGTGTGATTACATTCAAATAAAATTGATAAAAATAAGAAGAAAGCCAGATTTGACTCACAGGCAGATCTCAGTTTTATTTTTATTGCTTCTGTATCTTTAACTCTTTTAAAAATACTTTAATGTTTACATTGAGGATTCTAATTATAATGCATATATGTAGATACATATTTGTTATTGTTTGATTCTACAAAATAAATGCAAAATCCAAAAAGGCAAGTCTCATTATACTACATAATTATTTTTCCTCATTGTAGGATTGTGTCTGACACATTTCTGTGAAAGATTTCAATACTGTGACCAATTTGTTGCATCTTTTCTTCTTTCCCAAGTTACCCAAGTTAGGTTTCTTGTTGTGAATTCGAATGCATCCAGTTACTAGTAGTTCTATTTCAATAAGGTATATGATAAAGACTTGGACCAACAGGAGACATGGAGGGCTCTGAGATGCAGAAACCCATTTGAGGACACAAGATACCTTCTCCTATTGAGATACAAAAATTTAGTCTGAAAATGCCTGTTGGACCCCCTGAAGGAAAGGCTCTGTAGGATCTAAAGCAGTGATAAAAATATTACAAAAAAATCATCAAAAGTTCCAAGATCTGTTATCTGGCAGCATTCTAGCAACAGACTCTGTTTACTTAAAAAAAAAAACTACCCAAAGTGGGGGTAGTATAGTAAAAAATAAAATCTATAAAATTAACAGTATACAGCTGGCGATGGGATCCCAAGGAGGGCAGATGGGTTTTTGGGTGTTGGCCCATCGCCTCTGGGGGTCCCAGAAGCAGCCGGATGAAACTCGCCCATCACACTAGCCACCATCTTCGCTGTCCGGACGCTGAGAAACTGCCTCACGACCAGATCAACAGAGCAAAACCAGTTCGAGCCCAGGTAGGCGGCTCCCAGAAGCGGGAATCACTGGGAATTCGCCAGATGGAGTCAGGGTTCAGCCACTCCCCCTCCATTTTGTCGAGCCTGGTGGACCTGCCCAGGATCTGCCCGGGAACCAGTATGCAGAGCATTGCAAGCGGCTGGGGAGGCTGGAGCCAGCTCGCGCCCGAGCCAGGCTGGCGATGGGATCCCGAGGAGGGCAGATGGGTTTTGGGTGTTGGCCCATCGCCTCTGGGGGTCCCGGAAGCAGCCGGATGAAACTCGCCCATCACACTAGCCACCATCTTCGCTGTCCGGACGCTGAGAAACTGCCTTACGACCAGATCAACAGAGCAAAACCAGTTCGAGGCCCAGGTAGGCAGCTCCCAGAAGCGGGAATCACTGGGAATTCGCCAGATGGAGTCAGGGTTCAGCCACTCCCCCTCCATTTTGTCGAGCCTGGTGGACCTGCCCAGGATCTGCCCGGGAACCAGTATGCAGAGCTTCGCAAGCGGCTGGGGAGGCTGGAGCCCGGCTCGCTAGCCACCATCTTCGCTGTCTGACGCTGAGAAACTGCCTTACGACCAGATCAACAGAGCAAAACCAGTTCGAGCCCAGATCGAGCGGTCATAGCGGCCGCACGGTCCACTAAAATAGTGAAACAGTAATGTCTTTTAATGCACTGTATTCCCACGAAGAGCAGGAAAGTTTATCGGGAAGGAGATATAAAGACGAAAAAAAATGACATACAGAATCTGCCAAGTAGTTGAGGTGCGGGAGGGGGAGGGAGGTGGGGACATTGGTGATGGTAGATGGGTTTGGGTGGAGGGATGGGTGTTGGAACACTGTAGAACCAAAACTCTACATGAGCATCTTTCAATTGTATGTCTAAAATGGTGTAATAATATTTGGGGGAGAATAATAAAATTAAATAAAAAAAAATAAAATAAAATTAACAGTATAGACAAACATGGAATATTCTTTTTTTTAAAGTAAAATAGATTTTATTGAGGAGGTTTTAGGTGATGGGGAGGGAGAGAAAGAAAGGAAAGAGTAACACGCTCAAGGGAGAACGCGGGCTGCTCCAAAGGCGGAGCGCGAGTAAAAGAGAAAGTACACATCTCAAGAGGGGAGATGCGGGCAACACACATGCTCAGGCACCACATGTGCTTGGCCACATGGGCTCAGGCAGTATGAGTGTCCTTGCAGCATCTGCGCTCAGGTAACATGTGAGCCCAGGCAACATGTGCGCCAAACATGGAATATTCTTTATCCTAGGGATTCTGCTGCATCTCAGCGTGGGATGAGTATCCTTGATGTCTCCCTGCTGGGGGTTTCCACATCGCAACTTGTCAGAACTGCTTGACCCACTTACTTTCATAGATTTTGAAAATGAGATTAAATCCATCCATACTCCTCAAAGTTACTATTCTCAAACAACTCCAAAGCATATACAGTAGATAAATCTATTAATTAGTTTATTTTTTTTGCTTTTTGGGTCACACATGGTGATGCTTAGGGGTTACTACTGACTTGTTGCTCAGAAATTACTCCTGGTTGTACTCAGGGGACCATATGGGATGCTGGGGATAGAACCCAGGTTGGCTGTGTGCAAGGCGAATACCCTCCCCACTGTGCTATCACTTTGGCTCTATTACATTAGTTCTTTAGTAAAGTGACATTCCTAAAAACTAGTCTTGAAGAATAAATAGTTATTTTCTCCAAGACCCAGAAAGGAAAAGTGGGAGTTATGGTGTGGAGAATATTGAGACAGTGAATATAGATGGTAAACATGATTTAAAATACTCAAAATAATAACAACATAAAATGATGTGTTTCCCTATGATCTACCCAGCTTGCTTGTAGTTGAGCCAGGGTATTTTATGATTACTTTTAAACTTCTAAATAATGTATTGAAAGTTACATTAAAGTATTTTCCAGTCTTTTAGTTGTGATGGCATAGACATCTATTGCACTGAAGGATTCGGACTCAGCCATGTGGCTTATGTGAGGTAGAGAGAGATGGTATCCTGGAGAAAGGATTCTATCACTCTATCTCTAAGCACCTCCTCTGTACAGCCACTGGAGTTTTTAATAGGAAAAAAGAGAGAATAAATAGCCAGGTTACAGAACAATAAACTCCCCTGGTACACAGAGTAAAACTCTGTCATATCTACAATAGATCACTAGATCACTAGACATTCTGTTGTTCATCGATTTCCTCAAGCGAGCTCCAGTAACATTTCCATTTGACCCTATCACATGCCAGTGTAGCCCAATGGCATCTGGTTGTTTCAGGAATACGAAAAGCCTCAAGCCATTCGTTCATGGTCTTGACGAAGAAGTCTGACCATCTTGTAGGTGGGTGGCCATGTGATCTTTGACATCCCGTGGGATCCAGTCGCTAACTGTTCTAGTCCAGAGGTCATCTCCAAATCGCATTACATGTCCAGCCCCTCTGATTTTTGATGCCTTACCTTGGCAAATGAGACAGCAATCCTGACTCTGGAATAGCAATGGTGGTCTGAATTCCAGTTTCCTTCTCTCACTTGAGTGAGGTGTGATATTCCAAGCATAGCTGTTTCGATTCCTCTTGGGGAGACCCAAATAGCGTTCTCATCCTGCTTTCATAGGGCCCGTGTCTCTGAGGCGTATGTTAATGCAGGTAGAACAGTGGAGTCGAAGAGATGTGCCCAGGGCTGGAGGTTCTTTGTCTTTTTAGCTATTTCTTTGATGCTTTTGAAGGCAATGCATGCCGCTCTCTTCCTCCTGTGCAGCTCAGGTTTTAGGTCATTCATCATGTTGACTTTTCGACCTAGTTACACATAACTGCTGCATTCAGAGATGTTTGTTCCATTGAGAGTGAATGGGGTCTCTGGAACTAGTTCACTTTTCATGAACATAGTTTTGTTGAGATTCAGCTGTAAACCTATCTTTCCACATTCTTGGTCAAAGTCAGCCAGCATTTAGTCATATCTACAACCTAAACAAAATAAGGGGTGTAATTTGAAGGGTCTGAAAAATTCGAGATAAACTGTTCTTACTAAGCCTTTGGAAGCAGTTGTCCTTGTCCTTTGGCTTGGTTTAAAGTTTTCCAATTCCCTGTATCTTTAATGTTTGGGTATCTAGATACCATTTTGTTTTTACTTTAAAGTTTTATTTTTTTATTTTTTTTTTTACATTTTTTTAATTTTTTTATTTTTACAATTACAAAGATATACAATTAAAAAGTTCATATTTGGGTTTTGGTCATACAGTGTTCCAGCATCCATCCTGCCACCAGTGCCCATCTCCCATCACCAATGTCCCCGGTTCCCTCCCCCTCCCCAGCACTGCTCCATGGCAGGTTTAGGACAAGATAAAATAGATCCATTTGATTTGATTATTTCTTTAATATATTTCTTTAGCTTACATGTTTCTTTGCATACATTATGTTTTGCTGTTATTTCATTTAAGTTGTGTTCTTCATTTCCATACTTAAATCACTTGTATCACTTGCATCAGTTGTCTTTCCATTGTTCATCAATTTTCTTGAGCGGGCGCCAGTAACATCTCCATTTGTCCCTATCACATGCTAATATATCCCAAGGGCCTCTTCTTGCTCCAGGAACATGAAGAGCCTCAAACCATTTATTCAAGTAATAGGAATGAGGTCTATTATTGTTACTATTTTTTGGCATATCAAATATGACAAGGGTAGATTGCGGGCTCTGCCACGTGGGCACTCTTAATTTTTATGTTTATTGATGTGTTTATAGAGCCTGGAGCAGCTCTTTATGTGTCTGTTAAATAGGCTTCTCTTTAGGTTGGGGTTCTGATGAGCTGTGCTTGAAATTGGCTTCTATCTTGGGTGGAGCTCTGACAAGCTGTGGAATCCAGACAATGTAAATGGCTGCCACCATGGTGTGGGGGTTCATTTGGCTTCTTCCAAGGCTCTAATGGGTAGAGGGCCAGGGCCCAAACCTGCCCTCCTTCCCGGACACCTCATGATCATTCAAGCATGGGGACAACTTCAGCTGTGAAGCTCTGCGCAATCCAAGATAATGGACTTCTCCAGACCACTAGCTCTTGGTCAGAAATCTGACCATGCACTTGGGCCCTAGTCTCCCAACAAAGTCCCATAATTAAATATTTACAACATATCTTTCTTTTCTTTATTGCCCTTCTAATTTATTTTCATCATTTTTATTTTGCTCTAGCACTTGGGAAAAGAATTTCCTAAACATTTGTGGAGGGTGACAAATATAAACACATGTGCATGCATATATATGTATATATCAGGTATTACTGTGTAAATATAAGACTGCTACAGAGTACAGTTTCTTTCCACATTTGGATAGGCTGGGGGCACCACACCCAGCAGTGCCTATGGGTTATACCTGACTCAGTACTCAGTGATCACTCTTGGTGGTACTTTTGGAACCATGTGTGGGAAGCACTTTTGCCCACTGTCCTATCTCTTTGCCCCCCTAACCTTATTTCAATGTATATTTGGGACTAGACAAGGCACACATGATAGCAAATCACAGAAAAATATACGTGGATAAAAGATATGTGTGATCGATCATTTCTTGAGAGTGATACTAAAAATAAACTATACTCCTAGAGGATAATAACCCTTTTTATATTTAAAAGCATTTAGTACTTCAAGGCCTTATCTTAAGATGGTGATGAGTCTTAGAAGAGCCTTGCAAAAGAATATTTTAATTCAGATGGAATTTCTGTTGGCCCAACTGTGAAGAAGGCACCGGCCAGGCAGGAGGACCTCAAGAACAACTGCCCCAGAGAATTCCTGGCTTGCCAATAGGAAGCCTTCCTAAGCTATCTCCACCTATTGTGAGTGACCCTTTTCAGCATCCTGCACAGTTGTTCTGGATCATAAGGTCATGTGTTATAAAGACATCAGCTTGTTGTTATTATTCATCTACTATTTCATTTCCTTCTCCAATAATAAATTTTGGCCATTTAACCTTAAGATTTACTTCTCCCATTCCCTATCCTGTCATATGGTTTTTGATGTTAGACTCAGGCTTTTCTGACATCAAAACTCATTACCTTTATAGAATGTCGGCAATCATTTGTGTGATATAAAATAAAGGCAACTATGAGACTAATATCCAAGGCCAGGCAAAACAGGGGTAAGGAGGACTTGACAATGGTTGGAATCTACCAAAGTGTGTAGGGAGACAGAGATTAAGTAAGATAGAGAAGGGACCAGTTTGCCAATAATAGTTGGAAATGGTAACACTATAAAGGAACTGAGTATTGAAAGTAAGTAAAGGTATATACATAACACCCTCAGTGAATGTACTGCAAACCACAATGCACAAAAGGGCAGAGAGATAGAGAGAGAGGTATCTTCCATAAAGGCATATGGGGGAGGGGGGAAGAAAAATGTGAAAGTCTTGTGCTGGAAAATGTACACTGGTGGAGAGATGGGTACTGAACACAATATGACTGAAATCCAATCATGAAGAGTTTGAAATTGTCAATCTCACAGTGATATAATCATTTTTAAAAGAAAACCAATCACTTCTAAACTTAATAAAGTTTATTTCAGCTGAGCAGAGTCAACTCCTGTGAAAGCCTTACTAGTATTCTCTCAAGGTACTGGCTTTGGACAGATTATTATTCATAAGATCTTAAAAAAAACATAAGACAAGGACATGATTGAACTTCTAGTTTCTAGATTTGGGTAGGTGCTTATGATATTGTCTGATAATTTAATATAACCATTTTCCACAACATTCTTTGAAAAGTTTCTGCAAACAAAGAGGTCTGAGGAATTCAAGAAGAAATATTTTATCTCTATATGCTTGTATCTTAGGAACTAAAATGAAAGTAGTAACACCTTTCGTGCGGCCATGTACTAGGAATTTCAGGATTATGTGCCAATTACAAAATGTGTGAAAATAGCTTTTTGTGCTTTTAAAGCTATGGTCATGTGGAAACATTTTACAGAAAGGTCAAACATTTATATGTTTTCAGACCAAATATTCTGTGTCTCACCATCTAAAGTCTGACCTTTACACTGTGTTTGTTCAGTGCCAGTAGACTAGACTTCTGAAGCTATAATGTCATTCTATTTGTTTTCTGAGTGAGTCTCTTGGCTGCTGTGCACATATATCACTTGTAGAAAAGAAGCTAGTATGAGAATGTTTTTTCTGTAGTGAGTGAAAATTCTCATTTATAGCACATCAAAGCAGGCATTTGCAAATGAATTAAAATACAACTATGTTCTGAATCACAGGGTTTCAGTTTTCTTTATTGAAATATCAGTTTCTATAAACAGGTGTGGATGCAATTCTAGTACACAAATTTATTACTATGAATGTATATGTCTGTGTTTCTTATTTGAACTTTCTACTTTTTAATAAGCTATGTAAGAGAAAATCTCTGAAATAAATTATTTTCTTTCCAAAATTGAGTAGTTCATAAGCATATGCATTTCCATATTTCAAAGAACATAAATACTGTACAAAAACAAACATGCAATCTGCATTTATTATAGAACTATTTTATATAATGTCCTTGAAAAATCTAGAGGATAACCCAAATGGGCTAGATTCCCTGTTTGGCAAATGAAGCATTAAGTTAGTTCCCTGGAAATGTATGACCCTCCCCAAGCACCACTAGCTATGAAATGCTTACAGTGGAGTAGTGCATCTCGACGACTCTATATTGTTGTGTCTGGAACAACTGAGCACTACTTTGGAAGCACTCAAAATTAATTCAATGCCAACATCATAACTTATAAAGCTTATGGGCAACAGACAGAGAAAGACAAATGATAATACGTAAAATTTTTTGGACAGATGAGTTACAGAAGAAAACTCAGAAGAGAAGGGCAAACACAATAAGTTCCAAAGGACTTGAATTAAAGAAATAACAGATAATATATATATGCATATAAATATATGCATATCATGCTGATACGCTAGAATTAATCAGGAAATAGATCACTTCATTTTCCCAATGTTGTCTATTAAAGCTATTACAGAATAATACAAATAAAATATTCATGAAATCTCAAGAGAAAATTTTCTTTGGGAGTGAACACTGAATTTTCATGTTTACTTGGACTAATGTCTACTAAAGGCTACTAAATCATTTTTTAAATCAATAGAATTTTCTTACATAATGAATTCACGCTGCTGCAACAACTAGATATTTCTTGAAAGACTTATACAACTACTTGACTTAGGCACCCAGTATAACAGTGATGATATAGCTACAGGGAAAGTTAAAGGGAAACATCAGAACTGAGTTTCTTTCTTAAAGGTGTAAATGTTTATCAGATTACTCAATATCTTCAGAACTTTATACTGGCAGAAGTTTTAAAATTCTTTTTTAAAAAACAGATACTCAGAATAACAGTCCAGGTCCATAAGATTTATTAAAGTCTAGTATCTTTTAGAGGATGATAATTAAAGAAGTCTATTGAACTTCAGGTACTGTGGATTAGGTATATATTTGGTGTCATATTGTGAATTTCCTAGTATCCTGATCCACCGTCTTTGAAAAAATACTATTCTTTGTCATCAAATTGTTGAGGAAATAGCATTGCTTACAAAATGTCAAAATATTACTTTCAAAGGAATGTCAGAATTGTGCTAGGTTTACATGATTTCCCAGTTTACATGATTTCCTATGCTACTCTTCAGCCGTCAGTTATGCTTTGCCGTCACCAGATATGCTGCTCAATATCATCCTTAACTAATTTTGTTCTGCATCATAAAAATGTTAATTATCACCAAGGAGCCAATTCCATATATATTTTTTGTGTGTCTAAGGGATCAAGAATAGTTTTTCTTAAATTAAATTGTACTGTACTTTCATATGGTCTCTGTAGAGAGGATTATTACAACAGCTCTTTATTTTAACTTAATTTTACCAACACTTGAGGCATACGTAATTGATCTTTTTCCTTTGTACACTAGTTAATGTGATTTATGTGAATTTTAATGAACCAAGTAATTAGGCACTTTTTGTTTTGTATACACATAGTAAGAAAACCTTCATTTCATTTTTCTTTGAGTAAGCTTGTCTCATTTCTAACTTTTGTATTTTTAAGTAGTTACACATTGATGTAGAAAAACGTGAGTTCATTAGAATTATACAGCTGAAAATGCATTCTTATTTCAGTATAATTTAGAAAACATATTTTAATTGCCTCAGGCTACTGCGTCATAACATAATTATTTTAATATTTATTTATTAAGTATATTTTATTTATTAAGTATACTTTATTTATTAAGTATATTTTATTTATTAAGTATACTTTATTTATTAAGTATATTTTATTTATTAAGTATACTTTATTTATTAAGTATATTTTATTTCAATTCCTTCTGTATAATTGAAAAAATATACAATTAATACTAAGTAATTAATTAATTGGGGATTTGATTCTGATATTGGGGTTTCAAATTACTGTATTATTTTCTCCCAATAAGAAGGTACTTGTTAGGTGTGAATAAATTACAATGAAGAGCAAATGATTTGTTAAAAGAGTATACTTGCAAAAATTGTATTTAAAGGTTCATCAGGACACTGAAACTGTTATATAACTGAGATAAACTGAAATGAGCATTAATAGGTAGTCAAAAATCATTTCAAATAATAATGTACCTGTTATAAATATTGTCATGGAGCAAGGGCATGGGCAGGAATAATACATTACTTGTAATTCATAATTTTAAATGTTTGTATTGTCTTGTGTTGTGTTGTGTTGTTTGGTGTTAGTCAAGCGATAAAAATGCTGGATGACTTCGACTGTGAATGTGGAAAGGTAGGTCAATAGCTGAATCTGAACAAAGCAATGTTCATGAAAAGCGAACTAGTTCCAGATGCTCCATTCATCCTCAACGGAACAAATATCTCTGAATGCAGCAGTTATGTGTACCTAGGTGGAGAACTCAACTTGATGAATGACCTAGCACCTGAGCTGCACACGAGGAAGAGAGTGGTGTGGAACACCTTCAAGAGCATTGAAGAAATAGCTAAAAGGACAAAGAACCTCTGGCTCCAGGCACATCTCTTCGACTCCACCGTTTTCCCTGAATTAACATAGGCCTCAGAGACCTGGGCCCTATGAAAGCAGGATGAGAATGCTATTCGGGTCTCCCAAAGAGGTATTGAAAGAGCAATGAGAGGAATCAATCACACCTCACCCAAGTGAGAGAAGGGAATCCAGAGTTCTAACCTCCATCGACAATCAAGAGTCAGGGGCGCTGTCTTGTTTGCCAAGGCATCGAAAATCAGATGGGCTGGACATGTAACGTGACTTGGAAACTACTGCTGGACTAGAGCTGTTACCCATTGGATCCCACGGGACATCAAAATATCACGTGGCCACCCACCTACAAGATGGTCAGACTTCTTTGTCAAGACCCTGAATGAATGGTTTGAGACTTTCCGTATTCCCGAGCAAGCAGATGCCACTGGGCTACACTTGCACATGACAGGGACAAATGGAAACATTACTGGCAACCGCTTGAACAAATTGATGAAAAACGGGATGTCAAGTGATCAAGTGATCAAAAATTTAAAATTTTAATACTGCACATCTTTGTTACATCCGGCAATGCTCAGAGGTTATCCTGGCTCTGCACTCAGGAATTACTCCTAGCAGTGCTCAGGGAACCATATGGGATGCCGAGGATTGAACCTGGTCAGCTGTGTGTAAGGCAAACATCCTACCCACTGTACTAACACTCCAGCCCTCTGTTTTAGTTTTTTTACTAAAATAAAACTTGATATATACTTTTAGAGGAACTATATTGAATATTTTTGTACCCAAGAACCCTTGAAAGAATAGAATGAGAAAATTAAGTTCACTTAACAAATAAAAAAATTCTGTCAAAAATGTGGTTTTGATTATATGGCTCAAGAAGTAAAACACTTGGCTTACACATAGTATGTATTCCTGGGGTTTTTACCCTGACATTGGGAAAATAAAACACAAAATTAAAAATTTGGATAGTAATAAAATACCACTTTTAGAAATTGCCTTTATATTGTGATGGTTCTTATGAAAACTAGATAGATTTGAAGACTGTGACCATACCATATGATTTTTGAAAAGAAAAAACATAATTTACTGATAATTTTACAATGAAAGTTTCATGGTATATTATATTAGCAGCACTTTGGAATGAACCAAAGATACCTTCTCTTACTAATTCTCTCATCAAAATGAATAATAGCAATATAAATTTGCGGGATTATGTGACTGTTTCATTCATTTAATTAACATTTCCTGAAAATAATATACAGTGGAAAAAGAAGAGTTAACAGAGTATAGAAGAAATGTGTTTACAGATAGAAATCTTAGCTAGAAATCTTTAGCCTGGGACATTAAAGTGCTTTCTCTGTTTTATTAGGACCAAAGTATTCATGAAAAGAAAAACATAGAAATAAAAAATAAAAATAAGGTCACTGTACTTCCAATCAGGATTCAAAGGAAGTTGTTGCTCCAATTAAAAAATTAAAAAAAATTAAAATATAACAAAAATACAATTTTAAGTAAAGCTAAAGTCAAATTTAAAATATTTTTAAATAATACAATTTTAAGTAAAAGTTAAAAAACAGAGGTTTTACATAGATTTACAAATTTGGGTTTGAATAATGTCATTACAGATATGACTGAAAGCAAGGCATCATTTGAACAATGGAGGTGCAAAAATGAGGAAATAATTGAATCCATATATAATTAGCTTAATAATTCTTATTTTCAAAATATTCTTGATGGATATGTAATAGTGATGATATTAATCTATTTATCATCTATTGTTAGCCCTTATTCTATTTAACAAACATTTAATAGGTACCTATGATGTATCTGGGACTAAGTTAAAGTTAAAATGAATTTTGCAGCTACAATGACAATGCATAGTGTTCAATGCTGTAAAATGTGTACTACTGTGAAATTATATGAATCTTATCATTTAAACTGTGGTTCATCAGGAATTGATCTCACATAGAAGCAATTAGAAAAGCATAATCTTTGATCATGCTTGAGACCTACTGAATAAGAATGCTTCAGATGATCCATGTACACATAAAAATTTAAAAGATGACTTTAGTTGAAATAAACCTCAGTGTTAATGATCACACTCATGGCCAAGAAGAGAAAGTCATATTATTTGCAGTGAATTTTCTCACATATTTATGTTTATACACATATACTTATGCATAGTTAGTATTTAACAATTCAGAAAATAATTTCCTTTTACATTTACCTAAGTTATATTTGGAGGATATATGTTAGCAACTCATTTGTAACATTACTCACATACACTTAATTCAAGAGAATAATGTTAAAATAAGAAATCATCAATATAGGATTTATATCAATTTTTTACTAACTCTAAAATTGCCCTTGA
This sequence comes from Cryptotis parvus, assembly GCA_021461705.1. NCBI lineage: Eukaryota > Metazoa > Chordata > Mammalia > Eulipotyphla > Soricidae > Cryptotis > Cryptotis parvus. The sequence goes on along the minus strand of JAJIBD010021937.1, from coordinate 20,529 downwards.
CCATAATGTAAGTCTGATACTACACTTGTACACTAGTATCTAACAATAATTTAGAAACTATTAATTTTTTATTTTAATTTTTTATACCACCATGAGATATACAATTACAAAGACGTGCATGTTTGAGTTTCAGTCATACAGTTTTCCAACACCCATCCCTCCACCAGTGTCCATTTCCCACCACCAGTGTCCCCTGGTTCCCTCCCCTCCCCAACCTGCCTCTATGACAGGCACTTTCTGGAGAGACTAAACAGCATGCTCCTTTATTTTACCAAGAATCTAGTGCAGTAGTTGGTCAGTAGCAGAAAGGACGATAAAAAATATATCACGTAAGCTCATAAATGCTTAGAAGCACAGATATTAAAGTAGTTTTGAAGGTGAAGGCTTTTTTCATAATTTCTCCCTAAGAACTGTTTCCTTCATTTCTGTATTTCTAAATCTCTTGTCATTGCTCTATTCAAGATGAGCAAAGAGTTGCCGCATTTCTCTTCTTGGCAGACATTTATTTTCCACATATTTGTCTAAAAAACAAATATGTGTACCCGAAGAGATTGCAACCAACAATTTTACCACAGGTTTTTGAAAATTAGTATTCTTGGAGAATCTACTTGAAAAATCTCTAATGATTTTGGAAAACATTTATTAAAAGGAATAAGAGAAATCACATTTGATAAAGTTTGGGTTTACAAAATAAAGTTAACTTGGTGTTATTGGAACTGTGTACAACATGAAATTATTTTTTGATTAACTTTGTTCAGATAGTGCTTTCACTTTCCACTGTTGTATTTTTTAATTTTGTATTACTGTCTGTATCACTGTCTTCCCGTTCATCATCGATTTGCTGGAGCAGGCAGCGTGACATCTCCGTATGTCCTGTCTCATGCTAGTAGAGCCCAAGGGCATCTGCTTGCTCCAGGAACATAAAGAGGCTCAAACCATTCCATCAGGTCATGGGAATGAGGTCTATAATTGTTACTGGTATTTGGCATATCAATATGACATGGGTAGCTTGCCAGGCTCTGCAGTATGGGTGGGATACTCTTGTAGTCATCTCTGATCTCCAGTATTTACTGATGAACTGCTGGGCTGTGATCAGCTCTTCTGCTTTTATTTTTTACTGTTTTATTTTTTAATTTATAATAACAGAAAATTTCTTGAACTAATAACAAATTTTTAAAAACATGATTTTAATTAATTCACTGTAACTAGCACTTAGGTGCTTTTTAAAAATTGTTAATATAGACCTTATATTTTGTTTTAAATAAATATTATCAGCACCTTTTTCTTTGAGGTGACATTTGAAACCATTTAGTACTTTTGTTAGAGAAATGATAAAATACTCAATTATTAGCTACACACATATTAATAAACTTAAGAGTAGAGCTATTTGGAAAATTCTAGATTCTCTAGGTAAGGATACAATGTCCTAAAAATAAGGGATATGAAGATATTATATGACTACTAATATAAACCTAAATATAGCTTGGATTGTATCATTCATTGGTACTGAAAAATACAGTATGAAAATTTACTATACTTTGCTTCTGAGAATCTGGGTAAACTAAGTTCTATTGTAAAATTATTTAATTCTAAAAGCAATTACTGTGATAAAATGTAAAAATTTTGTTTCACAATATCTCCCTAAAAATAATTACACCAAAAAACAACTCATTATACACTTTTGTTAGGATAAAGATTCATTAAAATTAATAAAATCAAATTAATGAGTACAAAGGTTTGTGGGCACTTCTGGTTCAATATTAGTGTATTATTGTTGAAATATTTAAATATTTTCTAAAAGTTAAAATGTTATAAATATATTTTAATACTTATAATAATAATTAAATTTAGATGATTTTATACTAAGTGCAAAGTTGTCCCAATAAAAACAATAAAAAGAAAAGGTCCTAGGAATGTATGGAGAAAGATTGCTGTCAATTTCTGATAGTGGTTTATCTCCACTAACCATGATCTAACTTCAGTAACTGTTTTAGACACAATAAATACAAACCCATCAGCCATACTTTTCTAAGTCCTTGTCTCAGAAACTAGAGAGAGAGCAAGAAAATAGCTGTTACTTAAAATTAATAAATATTGTTCTTAGGTTTTTTTTAAATTTTTTTATTATACCACTGTGAGACATAAAATTACAAAGGTGTTCATAATTGGTTCTTGGTAAAACAGTATTCTAGCACTGATCCCTCCACCAGTGCCCCATTTCTACCACCAATGTACCCCCCACCCCCTCCCACCCCAGGCTGCCTCAATAGCAGGTAGCCCGTTTCCTCTCTATCTCTGTCTCTCTCTCTGTCTCTGCATCTCTCTCCCTCTTCTTTTACATATTGTGGCTAGCCCTGCAGATATTTAGAGTTTAGACACTTAAATCTCCCACACTTAGTAAAACACTGGTATCAATTTATATCCTATTAATGAATGCAGTCATTCTTTATCTGTCCTTTTCCTTTTTGACTAATTTCACTCAGCATGATAGTCTCCATGTCCATCCATTTGCAGGTAAATTTCATAATTTCATCTTTTCTGACAGCTGCATAATATTCCATAGTGTAGATGTACCACAGTTTCTTTAGCCAGTCCTCTGTTCTCGGGCATTCAGATTGCTTCCAGATTCTAGCTATTGTGGATAGCACAGAGATGAATAAAGAAGTAAAGATAGTGGTTCTGCTATGTATTTTTCGGTCTCTGGGGTATATTCCCAGGAGTGCTATTGCTGGATCAAATGGGAGCTCAATATCTAGTTTTCGAAGGAATGCCCATATTGTTTTCCAAAAGGGATGGACCAGTGGGCACTCCCACCAATAGTGGATGAGTGTACCTTTTTCCCCCACATCCACACCAGCACCGGTTGTTCTTGCTGTTTTGGATGTGTGCCAGTCTCTGTGGTGTGAGATGGTACCTCATTATTGTTTTGATTTGTATCTCCCTGATGAATAAATTTGAAGAGCACTTTTCATATACCTTTTGGCCATTCATATTTCTTCTTTTTTGGAAGCTTCTGTTCATTTCTTCTCCCTATTTTTTGATGAGGTTGGCTGTTATTTTCTTGTGAAGTGCCAGTGCCTGATATATCCTGGATATTAACCCCCTTGTCAGATGGGTATTGGGTGAATATTCTTTCCCACTCTGTGGATTGTCTTTGTATCTTGGTCACCGTTTCTTTTGAGGTGCAGAAGCTTTTCAATTTTATATAATCCAATTTGCTTATCTTCGCTTCCATTTGCTTGGTCAGTGGTGTGTCGCCTTTAAAGATACTTTTTAGTTTCGATATCGTAGATTGTTTCTCCTATGTTTTCTTCGATGTACCTTAAAGAATCATGTCTGATGTTGAGTACTATAATCCATTTTGATCTTACTATTGTGCATGGCATTAGAAGGAGGTCTAAGTTCATTTTTTACATTGAGCTGCCCAGCTTTCCCAGCACCATTTGTTGAAGAGGCTTTCTTTGCTACACTTAATATTTTTTTTTTGCTCCTTTGCGAAGACTAAGTGGCTGTATATTTGAGAATGTGTTCCAGGATATTCAGTTCTATTCCATAGGTCTACGGGTCTGACTCTATACCAATACCACACTGTCTTAATTACAACTGCTCTGTAGTAGAACTTGAGGTTGGGGAAAGTGATACCTCCCATCTTCTTTTTTCTCAAGGATTGCTTTAGCTATTTGTGGGGGTTTATTATTCCATACACATTTCAGGAGTGTTTTTTTCAATTTCTTTGAAGAACATCATGGGTATCTTTAGGGACCGCATTGAATCTGTATAAAGCTCTAGGGAGTATTACCATTTTGATAATGTTAATCCTTCCAATCCATGAGCAGGGAATGTGTCTCTCTTTCCTCAGGTCCTCTTTATTTCCTAAAGTAACGTTTTGTAGTTTTCTTTGTAGAGATCCTTTACATTCTTTGTCAAACTGATTCCTAGGTATTTTATTTAGTGTGGTGCAATTGTGAATGGTATAGTTTCTTTAATGTCCCTTTCTTCTCTTTTGCTGTTTGCATATAGGAAGTCCATTGACTTTTGGGTATTGGTTTTGTACCCTGCCACTCTACTATAGGAATGTATTATTTCTAGGAGCCTCTTGGTAGAGAGTTTTGGGTTTTCCAGGTATAATATAATGTCATCTGCAAAAAGTGAAAACTTGGCTTCTTCCCTTCCTATACAGATGCGCTTAATGTCTTTTTTTCTTCCTGATTGCTATAGCAAGTACTTCCAGTACTATATTGAATAGAAAGAAGTGGTGGGAGTGGGCAGCCTTGTCTTGTCCGTGATCTTAAGGGGAAGGCTTTCCATTTTTCCCCATTAAGAATGATGCTGGCTGTGGGCTTGTAGTAGATGGCCTGGATTATCTTGAGGGAGGTTCCTTCAATCCCCATTTTCGGAGAGCTTTTATCATGAACGGGTGTCGAATCTTGTCAAATGCCTTCTCTGCATGTATTGATATGATCATATGGTTTTTATTTTTTTTTGGTTGATATGATGTATTATGTTGATTGACTTGCAGATGTTGAACCATCCTTGCATTCCCGGGATGAATCCCACTTGGTCGTGGTGTATAACCTTTTTGATAATGCTTTGGATTCTATTTGCTAGTATTTTGTTGAAGATCTTAGCATCTGTGTTCATCAGGGATATCGGTCTGTAGTTTTCCTTTTTGGTGACATCTCTCTGCTTAGGGTATCAGGGTGATATGTGCCTTGTAAAAGCTATTTGGGAGTGTTTCTGTTTCTTCATTTGCGAAAGAGCTTGAAAAAGAATTGGGAGTAGGTCCTCATAAAGGTTGGTAGAATTCACAGGTGAATCCATCTGGACCTGGGCTTTTGTGTTTGGGGGAGACTTTTGATTACCGATTCCATCTCCTCGATGGAGAAAGATTTGTTGAGGTATTCCAAATCTTCTTGTTGCAGACTTGGGAGGCTATAGGAATTCAGGAATTTGTCCATTTCTTCTAGGTTCTCTTGTTTCGGCCAATACAGGCTCTCATAGTAATCTCTGATGATCTTTTGAATTTCTTTGGTTTCTGTTGTGATGTCCCCATTTTCATTTCTGATTCTATTTATTTGGGTTCTCTCTTTTCCTTTTCTTACAAGTCTTGCAAGTGGTTTGTCAATCTTGTTTATTTTTCAAAGAACCAGCTTTTGGTTTCATTGATCTTCTGGATTGTTTTTTGACATTCCATCTCATTGATTTCTGCTCTAAGTTTTATCATTTCTTTCATTCTCGCTTGGGTTGGGCTCCTTTTTGTTGATCACTCTCTAAGATCTTAAGTTGTGAGGTCAGACTGTTTTTGATGGTCTTTCTTCTTTTTTGATGAATATTTGAAGAGCTGTGAACTTGTCTCAACACTGCTTTTGCTGTATCCCACAAGTTCTGGTAATTCGTGTCTTCAGCCTCATTTGTTTCCAGGAATCTTGGATATCCTCTTTGATTTCTTTTATGACTTGCTGGTTGTTCAGCAGTGAGCTCTTTAGTTTCCAGGTACTTGGTATTGGTCTCAGTTTTTGTGTACAACTAACTTCTATTTTCAGTGCATCATGGTCTGAAAAAATATTTGGCACAATTTCTATCTTCGTTATTTTATGGAGGTATGATTTATTGCTCATTATGAGATCTATTTTGGAGTATGTTCCATGTGAACTGGAGAAGAAAGTGTATTTAGCTTTTGGGGATGAAATGCCCTGTATATGTCTACCAGTCCTCTTTCTTCCATCTCTTCTTTTTAGGGCCAGTATTTCCTTGGTAAATTTCAATCTTGTTTATCTATTCAGGGTTGATAGAGCAGTGTTGGAAGTCTCCAACTACAATTGTGTTGCTGTCAATATCTTCTTTGAAGTCTATTAGTAGTTGTTTTAGGTATTTTGTTGGCCCCTCGTTGGGTGCATATATGTTTAATAGCGTGATTTCTTCCTGATATATGCATCCCTTGACTATTAAGAAGTGATCTTCACTGTCCCTTCTGACCTTCTTCAGCCTGAAGTCTATGTTGTCAGATACCAGTATAGCTGCCCCAGCTTTTTTTGATGGGTTGTTTGAGTGAAGGATTGTTTTCCAGCCTTTTATTTTGAGCCTGTCTTTGTTCGGGATTGTTCAGGTGTGTTTCTTGAAGGCTGCAGAATGTCCAATTCAATTTTTGATCCATTTTGTCACTCTCTGTCTCTTAACTGGTGCACTTAGACTATTGACATTGAAAAAGATTATTGTCATGGGGATTTTGTGCCCACCCACAAGATGGTCAGACTTCCTTGTTAAGACCCTGAAGGAACGGTTTGAGGCTCTTCATATTCCTGAATCAACCAGATGCCATTGGGCTACATTGGCACGTGATAGGGTCCAATGGAAATGTTACTGGCGCCGCTCGAGCAAATCGATGAGTAACGGATTCAAGTGATCAAGTGATCAAGTGATTTTTGTGCCATCTTTCTGTATAGGTTGGTTATTAATTTGGGTTTTGTTTCATCTGAGAGTAGATCTTGCAGACCTTTTAAGGTTGGTTTTGAGTTTACAAAGTTCCTAAGCTGTTGTTTATCCAAGAGGTTGTATATCTGTCCTTCAAATCTGAGTGAGAGTTTAGCTAGATAAAGAATTCTTGCTTAGGCATTCATTTTATTGAGTTTTTTTTTACTATATCCCACCACTGCCTTCAGGCTTGGAGGGTCTCTTCTGAGAATTCTGCTGAAAGTGGAATGGATGATCCTTTGTATACAATTTCCTTCTTTGAACTTGCTGCCTGAAGAATTATGTCTCTGTCTATGGCATCCATTACTTTGACTAGGATGTGTCTTGCGGTCTTTCTATTTGGGTCTCTTCTTGCTGGTACACGTCGGGCTTCTTGGATCTGGATGCCTTAGATTCTTTACTTGGGGAACTTTTCAGCCAGGGTGTTTTTAACTGTTTTAATTTTCTTGTGGTTACTTTCCTGTCTCTCTGGGACTCCGATGATTCTTATGTTGTTCCACCTGGCTTCATTCCATTGTTCTCTGTTGCTGATCCATTTTCTGGTCTTTTTTCATCTTATGTAGTTCTTTGAGTGCTTTCTGCAGCTTATCTCCAGTCTCACTAATTCTCTCTTCTGCTGCTGGCATCCTAATGTTGAGAACCACTATTGTGTTTTTCATTTCATCTACTGAGTTTTTAAGCAATGATATTTCTATTTGCATGGTTCTCATTTCTGCTCTCATTCCCTCCCATAATTTATTGACTGCCCTTTCAACTGCTCATTTATGTTGTCCTGTATTTTATTGAACATTGCTACATTTTTTCGTTGAGCTTGTTAAACATCCTACCAATTTCTTCTCTAAATTTATTGTCAGAAAGATTATGCATGTCTGCATTCTTTTTGTGTCTTCAGGGTTGATTTCTTCATCTGTTCTTCGAACTGGGGATCTGCTTGTTTGCCCACAGTGTTGTGGTGTTCAGGGATAGATTCCTCTAGTGTACTGTTTATTTTTCTTGAGGATGTTACCTTCCCTTGGTGTTCAATTTCCTAGTATTTGTATTAATAAGTGGCAGCGTGAGCGGCCACCCGCTCAGCCAGCCACACCTCCCAGGGAGAATACCTGAGGTGGAGACAGGCCAGTGTGAGTGTTCAAAATGTTGGTTTACCTCTATTTCCGCTAGGAATTCTAGGGGTTGTAGTTCCACCTTTTTGCCGAGGTCTGGAGCTCTACCATGACCCCAGGTGCCTGCCTGGCCAGCTGCACCCTCCAGGAAGAATAACTGATGTGGAGACAGGCAGATGTGAGAGTTCAAAATGTCTGTTTACTGCCTGTTCTTAGTTTTTTTTTTTTAATGCAACAAATTATGGAAACAACATTTGGTATGCTGAATAGATTTTTTTGTATAATAACATTTCAGGAACATCTGTGATTTTTGAAATCAAGTAACATATAGGAAATAAAATGCTCTTGATAAATTACAGGTGGATTAGTAATCCACTAGGGGTCCAGTATTATGGATCAAAGAAAAGGTAAGACAATGTTACTGTACTCAGAGAAGATGTAGTAGCAAAAAAAATCAGTTGAAGGATTGCCTTTAGGAAAACAAAAAACAGAAAACCAATCAAATGAACTTTATCTAATTAATAAAAATGTATCAGACTTTTTCTGGGTAGGAGTTTTTTACATAACAATTTAAGTTTGGGGGAGCTATATGTTCTCAACACATCTACCTTGGTCGCAAAAAATAAATATTTAACATTACACAAAAAGTTGATGTGTCATGTTTAACCAATATTGACATGTTTAGCCTAAAAGTTATAGTTTGCTAACCTTTTTGCCTGGAAAATTAGATTTTGATGCAAATTGTGAAGAGAATCTAACATAAGAATAGAGAATAACAAGGATTAAATAAATAAATATTAAAGGACTAGATGAATAATAAAACTTTACTTCCTTTTTAGTGAAACATAAGAATATGTTCTAGGCTCCAAACATGACTTTTACCAAAAATAATAATAATAATAAAAGTATTTCAAACTAAGAAAATATCTGAAGTAGGAAAACAAGTCCAGGGTTGAACTACAGTACTATTCATTAAAGAACTAAGAAATATCTAAGGCAGCAATGCATGGAAATTTTCACAGATAAGAAACCTCTAAAAATCTTAACAATATGACCTCTAAAATACGCAAGTGAAAACATCTTATATCCATTGCATGAGAAGCCCAAAGTGAATGATTTATCTCAGAAGTTTGTTGTGGGCACAGATTTTGTCTTATAGAATAAAGTATATATTGCTATGAAAAAAATGGTTACAATAGGAATCATCCCAGTTTGAACCAAAGTAGACATAGAAAAGGAGTTTTTGAACTCCTAAAGTGTTTTAATGGCAACAGCCACAGAACATTATACCTTTGTAAATTCAAGTTACTAAAATTAACAGAGATGGAACAATTTAAAGCAAGTTGAAAGGACCTCTAGTCAATAACTGGAAATAGAATAACTGAAAATCTTGTAAAGGAGCTCAGTTCAATACCTAGCCCCTTTTCATCCCCTGCGAACTGCCAGGAGTAAGCACTTTGTTGGCAGTAAGCACCATCTACCACCACTTGTATGCAAAAAACTAAGAAATAAATAAACACATAGTTAATCCTTGAAAATAAACGAAGATTTACAACAGAGAAAAGAATATGCATCAATAGCTGCTGTTTTTGTTGTTTGAATAGAAGACTTGAATTGTCTTTGTCTGTTGGCTGGAAGTTTGGTTGAGCACATTCATTGCTGCCTTTGTTCAGATGTACACAAGTTGAGAATAACAAATGGTGCTTAAATAGAAGTTTAGGTGAGCAGATAAACTGTCTCCCTTTGTTCAGAAATAAGCAAGTAGAGAATAATGAAACTATACCTAAGAAGATGCATTTAATTGATGAGGTCCTGATATTCAAACCCGAACCTTACATTATAAGTCAGTGACCTTATGAATTGCTTGTAATGAGAACAGAGTAGAATAAGACATATAATCCCACCAAGTTTCATTCTCGTAGATAATAAAGGGAACAGTAAAGGCTTCTCCTAGGCCTGCAGCCCTCAGATGCCTTTAAGTTGAATACTTCACCGCCAGTGTAAGATGTCTGGGGAAGGCCTGATTTAAGCACTTTGATATCATCATGGCTATCACTAATTTAAATGTGTGGTTTGTTAAAACATAAATGTTCCCTAAGAAAATCTATGGAGTGAAAGTTGCATGGTGTGAATTTTTAAAAAATGTACACATATGTTTGGCGATGCATATCAATGATTGATAGCAACTACTCTGGAGACATACTCTGAGTTCTGAGAAATACTTGAGAGGATCTATGCAAATAGAACAGGATGGTCTCTTGGTAGAGGAGCAAAGCTTTCAGTAATTGATTTTTTAAGTATTTTATTATACCACCGTGAGATATACAAATAAAAAGATATACAATTAGAAAGTTCATGTTTGGGTTTTGGTCATACAGTGTTCCAGCACTCGTCCCTCCATCAGTGCCCATCTCCCACCACCAACATCCCTGGTTCCCTCCCCTTCCCCCATCCCACCTCCATGGCAGGTTCTTTATTTCCTTCCCTTTTCTCTCTCTTTCTCTTTTCCTTCCCCTTCCAGACTATGGATTACAGAACAGTAATTGATTTTTAAAAGACTACTGCAGAATAAATTTCGCAAAGAGGACTGATACATCAGGATGAACAATATATTTTAAAACCTATTGTATCTTCTTGCGTAAATAGAGGTTGGAAAAGTACTTTTCCAGCCTTATGAGTTGTCAGCTAAAGCTTCTACAATAAAAAAACAAGAAAACAACAACAACAATAACAAAAAAAATGAACTCTATTAGCATGTATTGGTCAGGTATACATGGGAGATAGGCAGGGGAAAACTGAATAAACTCATCAGAAATGAACAAATTCATCTTATTGAACATCTTGAGCTGGAAACATCAAAAGGAAATAAAAGAAAGATGTTTCTGTGGATAGCCAAAAGAGATTTATTATGGAGAATTAAGAACTGGTTATCCCCACATAAGGTTCTCTGGTGATTTTTTTCCAGGTACAGAGAGGGAAATTTTCTTCATAAATATAAATTTAATATTATAAATGGTGACTTTATGACTTGGGAGATAGAACAGGGTTTTGTACTGCATGTGTACAGATGCATGTGTACAATTTCTGGCACAGATTGATCCCCTGAATACCAACAGAAGTGACACTTGATCTCAGAGCCATGAGTTACCCTTGAGCACTCAGGTATGGTCCAAATACCTCTTCTCAAAAAAGTGTAATTTTTACTGTTTCCAGATTGTTCCTCAAAATAATCAACTCAAGAATACTTATGCCTAAAAGAGCTGTATTTTTGCGTTGAGCAATTCTGTTAACTTATATATAAAAAAATAAGTTTTGCTTGCTATGTACCAGACCATGCTCATGAAGTGTTTATATAATTTATTTGATCATCACAGTTCTTATAAAGTAAACTGTGAAGATCAAATTTTTATAAAATGTTTTTTTGAGAGATAAAAAATACGAAATCCAGTTAAAATTTTTTTTTCTAGATGAATAAAATTGAAATTCAGGGAGATTATGTACATGTATAAAGTTCATAGAACCAAGACGAATGTGTAACGAATTCACTTTCAGTATAAAGTGGCCACTCAAAATACTTACCAAAAGCAAGTTTGTTATTATCACCTTCTTGAAAAAGAGGAAAAAATATGACTTATTGAAACCTAGGTATTGTTCATTCAATTGTAACAGTTAATACATTAAACAGATAGCAGAGCATAAATATTGACCAATTATGCTAGTCATTAAGCCAGTCAAAGTAGAGACCATCTGGTTGTGAGTGATAGTACAGAGAGCAAAGTGATTACTTTGCACAAGGATGTGCAAGGATCCGCAAGATTTGATTCCAATCACCACCTAGCATTCCAAAGTCCCACCAGGAGTGGACCCTAAGTGTAGAACTAAGTCCAGGTGTGGTCCTCAAACAAAACAATCAAACAAAAAAATCCATAAATCTATACATAACATTTGACCTGGTGGCTTCATCTAACATGCCTTAAAAATGATGTGGTTGTCAGAGCAATAGTCCTGAGGGTAGGGTGCTTGGCTTATGCTTTCCTTGATGCTGCAGGCAGGTTTGATCCTCATGATTCCATATGATATCTTGAGCCCTGTCAGGAGTGATCACGCAAGCAGAGCCAGAAGGAACCACTGAACATCTCTGAGTGAGGCAACTTCACTGCAAACACAAGCCTATTTCTGGCCATGGATTCTTCCTTTCCTTTTGTTAGGCTTTTTGTGTGAAGAAAATCATAGTATAACTCTCCAACTCATAAGAGTTGGCTGATTTTTTTTATTTTGAATCTAGATCTTAATTTATTTTGGGCCAGATTCAGAGCAGTTAAAAAGGAATTTGGAAAGCTATCTCTGGCAGTAATTGTATAAAATGTTTAGAAAACGTGTTGATGCAAAAAAAAAATAAAGAATAAATGTGGTAAATTCTCACTCATGACCTAATCAAAAAATTGGAAGACACTAGTAAATAGATTAAAAACTCATTTGGAATGCCAGTATTTTATGTGCTAAGAGATATACTGGAAAGAAAACCCCCACTAGCACTAAAATACAGCTTTATGTTTGCTACAAATATACTTACATTAAACTTATTTTCCTAGCTATAACTGCCTTTGGACGGTGTCCAAACCTGATCAATTAAATATTCTGAGAACTGGTCTGTTCAAGGCCTTTAACCTGGCACACAGATTGCTTTGAGTTAAGAACACTGCAGTGCTAGAGACTGAGAAAAAACTTTTGTTTTTATTTTAGTCTTCGACCTTCTGTAATAAAGAAGATATTGCCATTCCCTAAGCTTTTCTTCTTTCCCCAATTATATGCAATTCAGTTCCCATATTGACAAAGAAGAATGAAGCTTGGAAGGCACCACTCATATTCAAACTTCAATGTCAATGTGTACTCTGGGAAGACTCTCATCTTGACTTTCCAAATAGAAACAGCTCCTAGAGTGTTTGAAATTTGAAAGCTTCCCTTTCTCTTCCTCTTCTATCTTCTAGGCCAGAGCAAACACAGAGGGCTAGGGAATACTTTATTGTTCCCTACTACATCTAATATCAAAAGTAAGTCATATGTAAGAAAAGAAAACATATCCACAGTCACAATTTATGTTTTGTGTTGCATAATTATTTGTTGTTCTATAAAATTTATCACTCAATATTAATAATAAGATGCATAAGGATTAGGGGAAGAAGTAACAGAAAAGAATTAGAAACAGCTATGAAAGATCTAAGCAATGCAATTATAAGGTATAATAGTACCTGATACGTGACTACTCTCTTGAATATATAACGGAAACTCAAGTCAAAAATAAAGACAGGTGAACACTGAGTTTGATGCTGCAGATTGAGCCAGGGTTCTCACAAAGAAGTAACGTTTTCCTTTTGATCTATTTTTTGAATTACACTATTGACAATTTAATTTATAAAATTATACTTACATTATTGAAACTCAATTTTGAGAACATAGGAGCTAGTCATCAATTATACAAGTTGGCAAAAATTATTGACCTCCACTTTAGAAAGTGAAATAACATTGCTAGGAATTTATATGCTATGTTCTATAACATGTTAATAGAGGGCTATTGCTAAGATATAACTTTCATAAAAGATTTTAAAATACAATGTGTATATCCAAATATAATGTAAAATTATATTATATCTCAGTGGTACAATTTAGTGAATTCAAAGGTTTTACTTAGAGTAAGGTGAACCATTTTCTTTTTCAAGTCTCATTAGAATAACAAAATTTATTGTAAAAATGAAATGATTTGTAAGTTAAAGTTATAATAAAAGATAACAATATATCCAAACTGGATTCACTATCAAGACATGGGTCCCTCCCCTGCATGGCCAATTCAGGAGCCATCTAATAATCCTTTTATAGGAAACATGGTAGGCGGCCAAACCCAGGCATCAGGGGACATTCCCACCTTTCCTAGAGTGGGAAACGGGGCAGAGAACTTCTCTAAACTCCAGTATCGGTTGGGAACGCGGTGAGCCCAACACTGGGTAACTAATGATATGAGTATACTAGAAATGATATGAGTATACTAGTATACTAGTAATACTAGAAAGCAGGGTGAGAATGCTATTCAGTCTCCCAAAGAGGAAGAGAGCAGCATAGAATGCCTTCAAAAACATTGAAGAAATAGCTAAAAAGACAAAGAACCTCCAGCTCTGGGCACATCTATTCAACTCCACCGTTCTCCCTGCATTAACATACGCCTCAGAGACCTTTGCCCTATGAAAGGAGGATGAGAATGCTATTCGGGTCTCCCAAAGAGGAATCGAAAGAGCCATGCTTGGAATATCACGCTTCACTCAAGTTAGAGAAGGAATCCAAAAATTCGACCTCCGTTTCCATTCCAGAGTCAGGGACGCTGTCTTTTTGCCAAGGCATCGAAAATCAGAGGGCCTGGACATGTAATGCGATTTGGAGATGACCACTGGACTAGAGCCGTTACTGACTGGATCCCACGGGATGTCAAAAGATCACGTGACTGCCCTCCTACAAGATGGTCAGACTTTTCGTCAAGACCCTGAGCGGAACGGTTTGAGGCTCTTCGTATTCCTGAAGCGACCAGATGTCATTGGGCTACACTGGCACGTGACAGGGTCAAATGGAAATGTTACTGGTGCCCACTCGAGGAAATCAACGAACAACGGGATGTCAAGTGATCAAGTGATACTAGTAATTATCTTCTCTGGAGTAGCAAACCTAGAGATGAAAAGTTCTCTTCTTTGTAAAATGTCATCATCGTTGTAACAAAATATATTTAGCAGAATTTTATGACAGAAATCAGGCTTAAACATAAGATGATATATCTGGAAGTCTGAATACAATGTTCTAGTCAATCTAACTCTCCCAAATGTTATGCATACAGCCTTGCTTTTATATCTTTCCATGAAAAGAGTGTCAGTGCATCCCTATGTCCTTTATCAAAGATACAGAAGAGTTTAGTTTAAACATAACTTCCTAAGAATCTTCCAAAATCTCAATAATTACAATGTGACCTTCTATTTGCTCAATTATTATACATACCTTCGTTGTATTTTGATGTCACTTATACACATATATTCCCTTTCTTTGCCAACAATTGCATTTTGAAATTAAGCTGTGCAAATTTGTATTTCTAACACCTTAAAACCACTGTTACTTTAGTATGTTGGTGCTGGAGAAATAAAATTCCCAGAGTTGATATAATTAGTTTAGTAATGACTTGTAAGAGTATTTGAAAGCATGGACACCATATTCTTTCTCTTCTATTTTCTTGACTTTTGCAACACAATAGCTATATCCTGTCTTTAACATGACTCCATGCTGCTCAGCTAGCCTTTATTAAAATACCACGTAGTCAACCCATAGAGATTTATTATATGCTTTTCTGTGTAAAATCCTTGGTTGACTTTCAGAAAGAAAAAAAATGATGACTACTTGGTGGTACTTTAAGGTTAAAATAAATTGTAATGCCATTCTTCTCAACTAAGGCTGAAATTGGACAATGTTGTGCAGAGAAATCCAAATAAGGTTTGATTGTTCCAAAATGTTAACAATTTTCTAAGCTCTAGATAAAAAATAAAGGTCATGTATAAACTTTGTATTCTATCTGAAATTATGCTATACCAGGTGAGAATTTTTCGTGATTATACTGTGAATGAAAAGGAACATCTAGCTGTAAACTCAGCAACTAGATTATTATATTCAACTATGTAAAGACCCTATTGCTATTAGTCTGTGTTCATAGGATAGTCTGTAGATATCATGAAAAAATTATTAATACTTGGTAAATAGAATGTCTCCTCTTAATGTTTGCAAGACTTGATAGTGGAATAGGTAAATTCAAGAAAGAATATATATTATACTGAGTTCCTGTGAATTTTTCTTAGTATATTTAAATATATTTTCTTAGTATATTTGAATATATATAGAAAAAAGAAAATTTCACTTTCTCTAAGTCTGATGTAATTATTGATATTATTGTTAGAGTTTAACTGCATTCTATTCCCTGAAGAATGCCTTTAACACCATTTTGAGAACAAAAGGCATCATTATACTAAAAAATACAAAAATACAATTAAAAAAGTTCATGTTTGGGTTTGTACACAAGAAAGAGGAGCGTGGTTAGTCCTAGCCACTGGCCACTTACATCTTACTAAATAAACATCCACTTCTACTTTAGTAACAGCAAAAAAAATACAAAAAATAATCTGAAGATAATAAATGTAACTGTCTTTCATATTGTAATTTATATTGGGTTCATATTTATATTATTAAAATCTACATCAGCTGTACAACTATGCAACCTGTTTAGGATACACTCTTGTAATCAATACCCAACACCAGTATTGAAAATTCATGACTACTTGATGTCCCATTAAAGATTATCAAAAGAAAATGTAAGTTTTATCTTTTCTAAATTCTATCTGTATTTTATCCTAGGTTGATGTCATTTTATTTTTGTTTATATTCCAGTTAATTTACTTTTATTCATTTTTAATTAGAGGACCTCAGGTTCATGATATATGTAATCTTCACTGAGTCATTTATGCAGACCAAGTATATCTATATTTTTATAAATTATTACCAGATATTAATTTGCTTTGGTTTTCATTGTAGAAATTAATATACTCACTGATATAAAATAATGTAGTATTGGATTTCCTAATGAAATCCCCTATGATCTAAGAAAGCTTTTTTTTTTTTTTAGAAATTTCAGGTTTTTTGAAAATTCTATTTATTTTTAATGTGGTTTTCTTGCAGAATATGCAACCTATTATTCTTGTAATCTCATTATAGCTGAAATTTCAAACAGAAAACTAAATTAGTTTGTAGTGCCTGTGTATAATTTTGACCTTTAATTTTATCTTCTATCATCTAAAAAATATTTGATTTTTTCTATAATAGCAATCCTTTCATAAAAAGTTAAATTTGATACTGTATTTCAAAAGTGTTCTAATTAGTATCGAACTGAAATTTATCATAGAAAAGTGGTTATGGAGTAGGAAGAATGGAGTCTTTTTTTCCTTGAAATATATCAAAATAACAAAAAATGCATAATATCCATCTTAGTATTCCTATCTTCCTTAAGGCCTTTAAACATTTGAAAATTTATGGCACAAAGCTAATATTTTGTTGATAGGGGTATATTCACAACTAAGGAAAAATTATTACAATCATTAGCTTTCATCATAAGTGTTTACCAAGAACCCTCTCCTCAACAAAACAAAATTAAATTTTGTTTCAATCTATTCTGAAACATGTGTCTTATTATATAACCTGAGAGGTAGGATCTGAATTTAATGAATTAAAATTTGAGTCCATCAAGAAAGGGGAAGCACATTAGATAAGTTATTTCATTGCAAACTCAGAAAGTTTCAGAAATTACACAAAAAACAAGGTGTTATTTGGGAGGCAGTGGTAGTTTGGACCCTACCCAGCTGTGATCAGGGCTTGCTCCTGTTTCTGCACTCAAGGAACATTTGCTGTGGTGCTCAGGAGACCATACAACTTGGCCAGGATTGAATCTGTGTCAGACTTGTGAAAGACAGTCTCCCTGCCCTGAAGTCCTTTCTCACAGGTCCTAAAAACACATTTTGAGTAAGAACACTATTATTTTCTTAAGTCTGCTTCAACAAATTATCATAAATTTGCTGACTTAAAACCACAGGCATTTATTTTCTCATAAGTAAGGGTGCCGTTAGTTCAAAATCAAATTGTCAGTAGTTATCACTTGCGTCACTTGTCTTCCCGTTCATCATCGATTTGCTCAGGCGGGCCCCAGTAACATCTCTATATGTCCTGTCTCAGTTAGTAGAGCCCAAGGGCACCTGCTTGCTCCAGGAACATAAAGAGCCTCAAACCATTTAATGAGGTCGTGGGAATGAGGTCTATAATTGTTACTGGTATTTGTCATATAAAATATCACAAGGATAGCTTGCCAGGCTCCGCTGGTGGGGGTGGGGGCATATACTTGTAGTCACCTCTGATCTCCAGCATTTATTGATGAACCTCATGGCCTCAAGGGTGTGATCAGCTCCTCTGCTGGGTGGAGTTCTGACGAGAGGGGGTCCGGATGTGGAAAACGGAGGCCCTCATGAAGGGGGGGTTTTCTGGCTTCTTGCGAGGCTCAGCTGGGGTGGCAGGCCAGGGCTAGAACCCACCATCTTTCCCGAGCACCTCGTGAGCAGCTGGGCACAGGGAGAGCCAGTAGCAGCTCTGTCCCATGTCTGTGTGTAGTTATATCCATACAAAAGGATGATCAGCATTGTATATTCATACAAAAATCATATTCATACAAAAAGCATTGTATATTCATACAAAAGTCAGTAATTATATTCATACAAAAGGAGTAAGGAACAATTCTTCCTTTCTTCAAGCATATTCAGCTGGTTCAAGGTATTTCTTTTATCAAGCACCAATGTTTTCTATGAATTTTCACATCATTTTCTCTAATGTCTTTCTATTAGCACTCTTCTGTCACTTATAAGAACTTTTAGTACCCTTTATAATTGATCTCATCAAAGTCTTCATTTCTATCACATTTATAAGGAGAATATTTTTCATAAAGATCACATTCATTGGATCTAGTTGAAAATTGGCTTTGAGATAGACACTATTTAATGCACTGTATACATAAAACCAATTGTATCCTATGCACTTTAATATATGTGTAATAGATAAAGTTCAGTAGGGAATATCAGAGTTAATTTAGATTTCCTCTCATTTGCCTAATAGTCTTAAGGCATCTAACAATTTGTAAACCTTACCATATATTTTTGAAAAAAAGACAAAAAACATTGATATCTCACATGATTGATGAAGGCCATTATATGTTAAAAAATCCTCTGAGATTCAAATAAAAAATCATTAAAATTCTGAATATTTTGAATAAGATATTATATTGCCATTCAATATGGTATTTAAAACACATTTCACAGCAGTAAACAATTGTCATCCAGACATATTTCTCCTAATGATGAAACATAAATGTTAGAGGTAGGGGAACTGATAATATAATATCTGAGAAGTTCATCTATTGATTTATCACAAAAAATAGGAAATAAAAAAATAATTGCACTTTAATAATAAGAATGAATGTTTGTGTGAACTGTAGATTCTTACATTAGTTGCTGTTCAAAATCAGATTTAGTGTGTACTTGCTGAGCATTTAGAATGAGTAAACACATATTTTCATTCATTTAGCACAGAATTTTACTCTATTTACCCCATTTTTTGTTCGTTTGTTTTTTACATCATGTGTGGCTGTGTTCAGGATCTACTCCTAGATCTATACTCAGGAATCATTCCTGGGAGGCTTGGGAGAAGATCCTATAGGATGCCATGGATCAAACCAGATGCATTTAAAACAGGCGCCTTTCAACTTTTCCCCGTTGAGAATGATGCTCGCTGTGGGCTTTTGGTAGATGGCTGTAACTATCTTGAGGAAAGTCCCTTCAATTCCCATTTTCTGGAGCGTTTTAATCATGAACGGGTGCTGGATCTTGTCAAATGCTTTCTCAGCGTCTATTGATAGGATCATATGGTTTTTATTTTTCTCTTATTGATATGATGTATTATGTTGATTGACTTGCGAATGTTGAACCATCCTTGCATACCCGGATGAATCCTACTTGGTCATGATGTATAATCTTCTTGATGAGTCTTTGGATTCTGTTGGCTAGTATTTTGTTGAAGATCTTAGCATCCGTGTTCATCAGGGATATTGGTCTGTAGTTTTCTTTCTTTGTGTTGTCTCTCCCTGCTTTGGGTTCAGGGTGATATGTGCCTCGTAAAAGCTGTTTGGGAGTGTTTCTGTTTCTTCTATTTCCTGGAAGAGCTTGAACAGGACAGGCAGTAGGTCCTCCTTAAAGGTTTGGTAGAATTCACTATGGAATCCGTCTGGACCTGGGCTTTTGTGTTTGGGAAGACTTTTAATTACTGTTTCTATTTCCTCGATGGTGATAGGCTTATTCAGGTTTTGGAGGTCTTCTTGTTTCAGCCGTGGGAGGTTATAGGACTTCAGGAATTGATCCATTTCTTCTAGATTCTCATGTTTCACAGCATACAGGCTCTCAAAGTAATCTCTGATGATCTTTTGGATTTCTGTGGTTTCTGTTGTGATGTCACCCTTTTTATTTCTGATTCTGTTTATTTGGGTTCTCTCTTTCCCTGTCCTTACAAGTCTTGCCAATGGTTTGTCAATCTTGTTTATTTTTTCAAAAAAAACAGCTCTTGGTTTCATTAATCTTTTGGATTGTCTTTTTTGGTTTCCAACTCATTGATTTCCTCTCTAAGTTTTATTATTTCCTTTTTTTCTGCCTGGGTTGGGCTCCTTTTTGTTGGTCTTTCTCTAATGTCTTCAGCTGTGGAGTCAGGTTATTTATGTGGGCCCTTTCTTGTTTCCTGATGAATGCTTGCAGAGCTATAAACTTCCCTCTTAACACGGCTTTTGCCATGTCCCACAAGTTCTTATAGTTGGTGTCTTCATTTTCATTTGTTTCCAGAAATCTTTGGATTTCCTGTTTGATTTCTTCTATGACCCATTTGTTGTTCAGGAGTGAGCTGTTCAGTTTCCAGGTGTTTGGTTTGACTCCCTGTTTCTGTGTACGGTTAACTTCCATTTTCAGTGCATCATGGTCTGAAAAGATAGCTGACACAATTTCTATCTTTTATTTTATTGAGGTATGCTTTGTTGGCTCAGCATGTGGTCTATCTTGGAGAATGTTCCATGTGCACTAGAGAAAAATGTGTATTCAGCTTTTTTGGCATGAAAAGCCCTGTATATATCTACTAGCTCTCTTTCTTCCATTTCTTCCTTGAGGGCCAATATTTCCTTGGTGACTTTCAGTCTTGTTGATCTATCCATCGTTGATAAAAGCAGTGTTGAAGTCTCCAACTATTGTTGTGCTACTGTCAATGTCTTCTTTGAGGTCTCTTAGCAGTTGTTTTATGTATTTTGCTGGCC